>CAJHQP010006980.1:0-34860 GCA_905132765.1 Moricandia arvensis | reverse complement strand
TAGGATTTTTAGTTTGTTTTAGTTACTGTCGTGAATTTGTCACAAATGTGTTGCATTTTGTTTAGTTATTGTTGAATTTGTGGATTTGGTTCGTGTTATATTTATGAAAAGTTCTTTTAGCGATCAAGTAAGTTATTGGTTCTGGGACGTAAGCATATGAGGCATAGGTAATACTCCCTTGTTTCTTAATATAGTGTCATTCTATCATTTTTTTTTTGTTTCAAAAAAATGTCACTTTACTTTTCCAATGTAATTTTTTTCCATATAATCTCATTTTTACCCTTTTAATTGACCAATAGATGTTTTTAAAATCATTTTTATTTAAATAAATATACATTAAATGAGGGCATAGTAGTACATTTATTCATTGTGAAATGTGTTTAAAACAAAGGGAGTAATAAGTGTTGAAAATGAAAAAAAGTCTTTAAGCGTTTGGCCTGTGACCCGTAACAAAAGAGCTAGCAAATGATGTTTCTTCTTGTTTCTATTTGTCGGTATGAAAACTGTTCTCCCTGCAATTTTTCTGTAACTAAAAGAGTATGTTTAGGCTTTTATTACTTTGTTTATATAGCCCGACTCTTATACAAATTCACCAACTTAAATTAAAATGAACACTTAGTTTAGCCAACCTTTGACTGAGTGTTTTTTTTTTTTTTTTTTTTGATTAACCAGCAGTGTTGGGCTTACGCCCACCACCTAGGCCCGGTGCCAGCCTTTGTCTGTACCTTTTACGGGCCCTGGACACACCTCCCCAAATCGTGGCCTAGGGAGTTTGAACCCGTTGACCTCTCGGCCAAGGAACTACCACTAGACTATCACGTCTTGACTGAGTGTTGAGGACCACATCTCAGTGCTTGCAGAGACAGGAAGGTTCAGTGGTTGGGTGTGTAATTGTGAGGCGTGATTTGGAGCACACACTGCTTCCACATCTAGTTCTTCTAGGCATCCTGGTAGCTCTTGACCCGCCACCACCATAAGTCTGTCATAGGTTTAAGCTTAAGTGTTATAATGAGAGCAACCTTTACCATTTAAAACACGCAAGATGAATGGAGTATTGGGCTGGAGGCTTCTTTCTTCGTCTGTTTGGTCATCTATGTCTAGAACACCACAAACGTAGCACTGTCGTGGCTATCGTCACCAGCAAACTCGACACAGAACCTGGAAAAAATTCCGTCAAGTGGTGATGTTTATTGAAACTTTTGTATTGTTCTAGTCCTGAGTGAGTATGAGTATTTCATACCAGATGCGCCGGAGCGGGTCCCGGATTTTCCAATTCCCTGCTGCAACCAACGTAGGACCAGCCATTTTCCAGGAGGACACCGACGATCCAAGCATTAACAGGATATCAGATTCATGGGTCTTAACGAAGAGAACTGAGTGAACATTTTTCAGTGATATAGTGTTCACAAAAATATGATACAGAGTTATAGTAACCTGAGCATTGGATTTGGAGGTACATGTAAAGTTCTCCAATTGAGATAAGTTGTTTCTTCTGAATCCCTACAGTAGTCTCAACACGTGTGAATGCCTCTGCTGCTGCAAATCCCAATCTGCTGGTAGAGTCTATGTTTTTTAAAAGAGTAACAAACACATATATTTAATATAAATTTTCCAACAGGAAGTAGAAGTGTTCAGAGTTTAGCATGTAAGCCTCTGCAACAAAGTGAGGGAAAATGGTAGCTTAGCTGATTTTCTCTGAGACTTATAATGAACCTGCTGGGAAACCATTCGATGGCGAGAATGGTGGTAACAAAATAAATTTGATGGCCGGTGTGGAGTTAGAATACAGGTTACCTGCAGAAGGCCGAGTGTGGTTTAGATGTTGTTATTAAATAAGATGCATGTATGCAAGTTCTATACTTGCAGGGAATTATTTAACATTAATATGATATATGTGAAAGATAGATGAGCATACCTCCAAAAATTTTGGGATTCACCGTGGTGACCATCATGACAGAGCAGTTAATATAGCAAGGTTGCGGCTGAGTCATTCCACAAAGACAAGTACACCACCACGACTGAACTATAGTAGGATTATATAAGTTATCTGAAGAAGGAATAAACGGATATAAGCATGAAAAATTTGGAAAGGATGAGTATCGGCCTTACACGTCTCAGTGAGAAAGATGAGTCGTTTGCATGAGCCTGGAGATGACAAGAGCACTTCAGTTATAATTATTATCGGGAGGAACCAGATGAAGAAAGGGTTATTCGTTGACGGACACTTTGAATCCATTAACTTTGACAATTGCACCTACTCGTAAAGTTTGACAATTGCACTTCATAACCATTGAACGTGGGTATGGTTAGAGTTTCTAATAGAATGAGCCTCCAGTGAAGTCTATGTTTAAATATTTTTTATAAAATTCATAACTTCTTAAAAGAAATCTAAAAAAAAAATTGTTTTGAAAACTAAATCTATAAAATTATTGTTTCATATTATAAAGAAGCTCGTATCGTTTGATATAGAATCTGTGTAAATATTACACTATATATATGCATTTAGGGAGCTATGATTTATAAATAAGGAACTTAATTTGGAGTGACTACGTATGGCTAAACAAGACTCGGGAGGAAAGTTAAACCTCAAGATCACTGGGACTAAATGCTGAGGAATAACTATTAATAAATAACATTCATATTTACATTTCTAATTCAAACAACATTTACATTATATATATGTTTATACTTATAGTAAATATGCTTCTTACGTTTATATGTCTAAGTCATAATTTATTTTAGTGAGTAGGTGCTCACTAAATTGACTTGCTTGTTAAGCATAAAAATGTAATTTGACTTGCCTAGAAGAAGGAAAATAAGTTATATCTTTCCCAACAGGTTTTAAAACACATTATTTGATACCACGAACACATAAAATACGTACATATCATGACATAGATATCATATGTATTTTTGTTTAGAATAAATGTAAAAAATTCTTAACAAAACTATGTAATATTGTTTAAATATTACAAAATTCAAATAGTTTTATGTATAACATGTTTAGATATTATATTACACATGCATTTAAAAACTTTCTAATTGGTGCATGATTAAATATGCGTTGGTTTGCTTATTTTTTTGAATTTTTGATTTTTTCTTGGAGTATTTTTTCTTTGACTATTATTCCATGGATTTAATATGCTTCCTATGATTAAAGGCCTAAGTCATGTTTTCTGGTTGAGTAGGTAATGCTTAATCTTCACATCCTTAATCTTTTGTGTGAAATTGGACATGTTTGAAGAGAAGAAATAAGTTATATTTTCCAAACTTTTTTTAAACGCATGGGCTTTCTAAGATACCACAGACACATAAATACGTACCATGAAATAGATAGCATATGTGTTTTTATTTAAAATAAATGACAAAAAATTAAACAAAACTAAATAATTTTGTTAAAATATTACAAACCTCAAATAGTTTATATAGAACTTGTCTCAACATATACTACAAAGTCATTTAAAAACATTCTAATGGGTTCATTATTAAATATGTTTTGGTTAGCTCTTTTTTTCTTTGACTATTTCTCCATGGATTTAAGATCAATTCTTATTTCTCGTATTTGATATAATTTAAATCGTAGTAACCTTGTCTGTATTTTGGGTTAACAACAACATTATTATTTTTTTTTTGTTAAAAAAGTGATGTGTATATATATTCTCCAGACCTTTCTATAAACTTGACTAACTAATAATTAAATATGATATTTTATGACATACAAAATAAACTTCAAATGTATAAACATTTTGGTGAATCAGCTAGATAAAGATTTGTCTTGCCTCCAAGTATCGAGAGGGTTGGTAGAGATGGTTTCCCCTATTCCGCTTGAGATGGCGACCCTTAGACTCAATCAGACAGTGAGTTAATGTTATGGATTAAGGTATGCACATTTTTAGTCTGATTTTAAAATTCTTACACTTTCGCAGATGATTGGAGTAATGTTTCACTATGAGAATGTTCCTACGTGGAAGAGCTTAGAAGAAGTAGTGTTTTTTGTAGTCTTGTTTTTTTAGTGGGTGGAAGATGAAGATTATTGTGGAAGATATTTGATTTTATTTTGATGTTAAGGAGATGTATATATGGGGAAAAGATATTCTCATAATTAAACTGAGATGGACTAAATGATTCGATGGACTAAATTATCGGGTGCCTAATTTTTACCACTAACTACGTCCCTCAAAGGTTGGAGTAATCATATCTCTGACACTCTTTTTAACATTATCATCACTGGACATGAACAGCTGTAGCTACATAGCACCAGTCAATACTATTTGAGAAGTTACTATGATATCAATTTAAATGAAGTGCTTCAATAGCATACACTCAGCAGAGCATCCGCGATTATGATGCAAAATACCAGGTGCTTGCAAATCACTACCAAAGCATAAGGTATTCTATTGAAAATTCTAGTCTAACCAAATAAGTAAACTGTTTGCAAATATTTGACTAAAGCAACACCGAAAGAATTTCAGTAAAATCTCAAAATGAAAAAGGAAAGGTACTCTATTTCACATGTTTAAAATGCTTTGCTTTCTGTAATTCATCATTGTTACTAGTAATTTGTTTTCCCTCATCAGCAACGTATCCACAGCTTTTGGAAGATGCACCCACATCACTGGCGGCAAGTGGGAGTGGAGTTGTTAAAGGTGGCAAAACTACTGCAGAGACAATCTTCATAACAGTTATAGTCTGAGTCTTTCCTAAGAAGTTGTATTCTGACACTTTGTACCCGAACTTATGTGTGACCAATGATATCAATTGAAGCTTGGGGAGGGCAGGCATCTCATGTTCAGCAAAACACCAAGATATGGATTGGCCTAACATTCCTGGAAAAATAAAGTTACTTTACATGACTTGGGAGTTCTATAACTTGCTGTCAATTTCTCTCACTTTAGTAGTCAACTATTTTCGAGGTATGCTTTCCAGTCAACTCACATCCTGGCATTACCAAGTAGCACGAAAACAATCGGGGCATTATTGTCATAGATAGATATCTTAGCAAGATACTTGTGATCAAGAGGGAACTAAAGTCAAATTCCTAGTCAAAACATAAATGGTTTAAGAGGTTAGAATTCATACTTTGCAACACCGGCTACGTTAATGTTGCCACACTTTGGGTACATCAACGAACAATATAATACCAAGCAGTCGCTGAATATCATCGATTGGGGATAAGCATTTGAAAGACCTTACTGCAATGGGATAAATGCAACCGATCTACATAAATATGCCTTTGTTTTGACTGAGTTATTTAGAGCTATAATTTTTACCTTGGCGGATTCCTTTTTGATGTAAGCATAGAATTGTCCAGGTGTCATTGTCTCATCCTTAGTAACCTCCTCTGCATTCACCAGGTTAGAACCCAACCTGAAACAATATACAAATAGAAGTTTGGTCAGAGTCACAAAAGAGAGGTTGAGTTAGAATATTACTTGGAGTTGGCAATTATAAGCCTTTTGGCTCTGCAAACACTAACCAGTTGTATTAATCAATGGTGGATTAGACATCATAGTCCATACAAACATGTGAGGATGACACTGAACTGAGGGCAAGGTTCCCTGTTTTTTTTTGGTTTTGTCATTTGAAAAGACGTCAGTAAAATTAACGTTAAGTGAAGATCAACACATATTTTTTTGAAAAGCAATGAAAATATACAGTAGACATCAAGATGAACTTGATGTCATATGAAGAGCACACTATTTAGCATAAGTTTGTTTATTTCAAGTTAGAGTTCATGAGGCCAAACTAAAAATCCAAAATTTGACGCTTCAAGCTAAATAATGATCACAGTAGAATCCGGTGACAAACCATTTCGGAAACATCCGGCGAACCCCTAGTGTTTACTAATCACAAATAAATGAACAGTCATGGCTAATTGGTTAAGTTTTAGTTCCCACGACATATGACAAAGCCTATCTTTTAGACAATTCGATTTCATGGACATTATCATGCTTACATTGACTAAAAAAATTGCACCTAAAACCCTATAAACATAATATCACGATTCAAGTTAAACGTGAGTTTGTTACGTTGAAGGGAGAAATGATTACCTCCAAGGCGTTTTGAGTTCACTGTAGTGACTAAAATGACAAACAAAACTGTTGGAATTTCTTAAATTTTGTTGCAGCCTTGTCTCAGAGGTACAATTTCATGATAGGTGCCCTGTAAGTGATAAGTAATGATGGGTTAATTTTCAATGTTTGTAATGGGGGACACAAAATTATGGAAAACAGACGGGTTCATAATTTTAATAAGTAAAAGCAACATACTCTTATGAACCAAGACACACAGTGTGGTCACTATGTCCACTTCTTCAAGGACGCGTCGGTAAATGAGACTTACCATTGAGTAGTTTCATGTGGCGAACAACGTCTACATCATGGAAAGGAAAATTAGAAGTTAAATGTTGTCTAAAAGCCTACGCAGATAAGCAAACTTCATTTAAATTAATAGTGAAGCATAAAATATGTTAATGTTGGGAGATGAATTAAAAGTTTAGACATACCGTAGAGGTCGCCCATGAGTCGACAGTTAGCTTGGGAAATCTTCATATGAATGGATCCTGAATAGAGAGGCGGATATCATCAATGAGGTGAAACAGAGGTGTGGGAGAGAGGGATTGTTAAAATTGATCAGCAACACGATAAATATATTTTCATTCTGACGGAGGACTTTTCGTTGGATTTCATGGCCATAGCTGAGCTTCTTCGACAAAGATTTTCAATTTGGATGGATTTAGGTTTAGATGATGCGATTTATATAGGAAAAGAATCAACAGAAGGTGGAATGAGACAATAAAGGGGAGAGTAAAGGAACATCACTGATTGATGAAGTAAGGGTCGCGGTAACGGTGATTACAGAGGAAAGACTTGGTGGAGACGAAGTGGAAGAGACAGAGTTCGAATGATCATATGTTTAGGCTTATTGTGTTAAACTGGGCCAATGGAGAAATTTTGAAGCCCATACGAAAGATCCAGTTTCATTCTTCTATTGCCGAAAGCAATGGTGGCATGACAAAATAAAACTCATTGATTGGTTGATTTTCTAAAACGACGTGGCATGCTTCTCCTTTCTTCTTATACCCCTTTTAGTATTAGAAGATGATTTGCCTAGCCCCAAGTAACTTTATCTATTGTTGGACAGAAAGCTTTTATAACCCAAGCAATATTGGTGATCAATGATTGATTATTAGGTAGTTTTATCGTAATGATGCTCATATATCCCTTATATATTAATTATAAAACATTGCAACATTTTTTGTAACAACATGTCATAACGAAAATGATTCTTAATTTTTTTTAAATAAGTTGATTTATCTAAACATATATTATACTTTTTATTAAACTAACTATCAAATTAATTAGGGTGTATAAAAGAATATTCTCTATTTTTTCCTTAAATTAAAACTACAAGATTAACTAATATGATTAACGTATATAAGACAATTGATGGTTTTGAATAATAAAATTTTAATAATAATTTTTATATTCTCGTTCATTTTTTAATTTTTTATTATTAAAATAAATTAAACAATTATATTACGCATATAATAAAAATAGTTTTTTCTTATATATTATATTTTGAAAATTTTAAACATATAAATTATTAAAACTGTTAAAAGTTCCACATTGTAAAAATTTGTGATCAAGAGTTTGACTTTTTGTTATAATACAAATGATTATAAAATCATATGAATACAAAATCTAATAGATATCCAATATATATATATATATATATATATATATATATATATCGTTTAAATTAAACTATATAGCATAAAAAATACATAAATATGTTAATTTCAAAATTTGCATTGAAAAAGTATTTCCTTAATATTTTAATTTTGAGATTTGAATTAGACTTTTAAAAAAGATTATCAATTAATAAAGCTATTAAAAATATCACATTGAAAATTTTGTGATTAATGGTTTAATTGTTTTTGTTACAAAAATATACAAATGATAGTAAAATCATATGAATAACAATCTTCAATTAATAATTATTCATATTAAATATAATATATATCTACTTCAATATCATTTAAATTTTATTGTATACCATGTAGAATAAATAAAATGATTGTTTTGATTTATTTAACTATAAAAATATTGTAAATAAAAAAGAGTGTTTCTTTTGATTATTTGCTTACTCTAGTTTACTTATATACAAAATAGTTATTTTCTTTCTATTATTTAATATATTTATTATTTATAATACATAAATAAAAGGGAAAATCTCTTTGATAGCCCTTTTCAAGTTTTTGTCAAAAAAATAACCCTCAACAATAAAAATGACAAAATTAACCTTTTTTTTATTTTTAAAAAATTAATATTTTTTTTTTTATTTTTTTAAATTTTAAACCTCACCCCCAAAATACCACCCCATAACTCTAAACCCTAAGTCTAGATTAGTTAACCCAAGAGGTATAAATGTATATTTACACTCTTTATTAAAGGTTATTTTTTGTGATTTTCTTCCTTAAAGGTTATTTTTGTGACAAAAACTTTTTTAGGTTTATCTTAGGGTATTTCTCTAAATTAAAATATAAAATAAATCATGATATGTAAAAGTAATTTGTATACATAATGTTTATTCCGCGCAATGCGCGTGACTTAAGCTAATAAATATTTATACTATAATAATTGATGATATTTTATTATTAATTTTAAGGTATATCCCCGAGGTTGTCTTTTTGTTTTGGATATATCTTTGTTTTTTTTCTTACTATAAATATAATTATTGAAATCTGATTTGCTCTTTGTTTTATTTTCAGGTGGAACATGTCAAATCAGAGAGAAATTTACTTGCGGAGGCTGACAGCAATTGCATTGTGAAACTGTATGTTTGAACCGAGTGTGGTCGGATTTCGGTAGAGAGACGAAACTCGTCGATGGGTCAGTTGAAGACGTTTTATTAGACGGCAAGACGTTTGTCGATATACAAAAGAGGAAATACACGGTAAGGAAAGTGACTGGTGCTCGGAGAGCTAACCGGGAAATACAAGTCGACAAATTACAAAGGAAAAAGTGAAACCCCACATTCTAGCCGCCGAGTGTGTGTGTGTGTCAATTCTGAATCCCCTCCTTCTTTTTCCTTTCTTCTTTTATATAGTTTCCCAGACCCTTTGTGGCCTAGGTAGGTCCGAATTGTTGGGCCCTATCTGGCGGGCTGGATGTACGAGCCGATGAATTATGTCACCAAGCCAAATATCTTAGCCGTCTTGGTGTTAGTCGACCTGAGCATGACTCCTGTCGACTAAAAGCAGTTTGCAGCCGAGCCTTATACCTTTAGCCGTATACCGAGACGAATTTCCGATACTCGATGGGCCAGACCATCTATCTTGTGGGCTTTGTGGGGGATGAAATCTACCTCCTACAGTAAGTCCCCCCCAGTTCACTTATGAATGACGCAACTAATCTAAGTGAATTTGTGGGTGGGTCAGGTTTAGAAGTGGGTGGCTTGGCACGAGAGGAAGGTTTGTCGCTGGCTTTGATGCATGTGAATGGCGTTTTATCGCTGCGGGAGGTGAGACGATCAATTTTTCTTTAAGTTAAACCGGTCGAGCTTAAAACCGGTTATTCGGTTTGTGACTACTGAATCAAGAAGCGGAACCGTCACGAGAGAAAGTGGGCAAGGGAGAGGTTTCGAAGCCCATTTAGGCCAGAAGCCGAACCTTCGCGAGAGAGAGTGGGCAACTTGGAAGGTTTTGAAGCCCACTAACACCCTTTTAGACCTAATGATGGCGCCTCCAAGGGACTCGAGCCTCCCTTTTCTATAAATAGGATGCCTCCGCTCATTATCCTCATTCTTCTCTTCACGCTCAGGTAGTTTCTCTATTCTCTCTACTTCTATCTCTAGTACTTTTGTTGTAGTTTGTTTGTCCGTTTTGCCGATAATGCAGTCAAAGAAAATGTCTCGGAGGGAGAAAGGAAAGGTGGTTTGCCACTGCATTGAGCCCTGTCAGGAGCACATTGGCAAACGAGGAAATCCTTGACGAGTTCAGTCTGCTTCATCGAGACACGATGATGGACACATCGAGTCTGGATTTGTCGCAGCGGATCCTTGTCGACAACGCGGAGCGATTGCTCAGGGGCAAGGATGATGGGAGAGCCTCTTCGGATTCCCTTGAGGATACATGGGATTTTCCGACTAATCCCGACTTCCATACGACATGTTACTATCCGAGCGGGTTTTTTTGGCGAACTCCCGGACGTGCCTCCTGAATCGATGCGCCCGAAAAAAGTGAGAGGGCAGTCTTGGGAAATGTGAGAGGGATTCAGTCGACTCTAGGGAGCGTGAAGAACCTGATGAGGAAGTGCCGTGCTGTAGGGTTTACTTTTCTCATCCCGACTGAAGATCAGAGGCCTTGGTCACCGCCAGTAGAATACCAATGTGTGTACGAGTTGTATTTCTAGGAAGACACCAAGATCTTGTTTCCTATCTCCTGTCTGATCACGTCATACGTTTTTCGTCGGGATGTCCCGACCAGTCAGTTTCTGAATGGCTCGTTTCTTATTGTTGTCGCGCTGATGGTGATGATGGCTGAAATCGACGTGTCTTTGAATGTGCAGGCTTTTGAGGATTTATGCTTCATAAAGCCTATGTCATAGGGTCTTTACTTGGTGAAGATGAGGCCAAACTACAACATAATCACTGGTCATCCGAACAAGACACCCAGCTGGCAGCGTTCCTACTTCTAAATCAAGTCCGACGAGCATGCGTTTGAGGAGCCTCTGAGGGACGTTTTCAGGGTCCTTTGGAATTGGCGTATTGGTAGATTGCTTCTTTCGAATGTATCCTTCCTTCTTCCTATATTAACCGTTTGTCTCTTGTTGTGCAGTTAATCATTCGAACACCATCGACTTCCCTGGAGGCTTCTTCGATACTGCTCGACCTTTAGCCGCACTGAGCCACCAATGTTGGCCCAATATAAGCGAGGATAGGATTCGTCACGTCCTAGACCGCATATAAAAAAGTAAATATTTCCCTAAGTTGCGACTTCGCGATTATCTTTAAGTCGCTTAATTGTCCTTGGTTTGTGCAAGTGACTTGATCTCTAACCTTCCTTCCAGGATCGTCGTCGGCAAAAAGAGAATATTGTTATTTTCGAAAGAGGAGCAACAAAATTTGAAGAGAGGCAAGGAAATGACGAAGTTGACGAATCTTAGGGATTTTGTCGAGGACCAGTTGGGGTCATCTTCAGTTGGTTTAATGTCACTTCTCAACGGAATGGGTCTGGACGGGTCGAGCCCAATGAACCTTCAGGCCAAACATGCTTTGGAGATTGCCGAAGCGGGAACCTATGATTCCCACACGGAAGTTCCTGCCTCCATGAGGGGCAAAAAGAGATCGTATGACGATTCGGCTGCTGCGGAGGGCCGAGAAGATGCACCTGAGGCTTGGGAGAAAGCGCAGTCGGAGGAGCGTCCTAAGAAGAAAAAGAAGAAGAGGTTGGCCGAGAAAGCGTCCTAAAGGAGGATACAATGGCCCTGGCGTCGGAAGGAGGGGAAGACAGTCTGACGCCACTAGCGGAGGGTCACGCGACCTTGGCTCAAGAACTCAAGCGAGAGACTGCTTCCCCCGAGGCTCAATTAATACTGAGGACGAGGAAGAAGAAAGCCCCAGAGCTGGGTTCGGAGGTTCCGCCCATGGACCAGCCGGTGGTTGTAACATGAACGTTACTGATGGCGATGATGCGACTCGGAAGGCCGCAATGGGATCGGAAGGCACACTTGTTCGGATACACCATTGATTTACAACGAAACCAAATGCGCTGAGTTGGTTCTGCAGATCAGGGGGGGGGGGCGAGCGATCTTCCGGCCGTCGACGATCTAACGTTCAGGGATGCTTACGTTGACGCCGCCTGAACAAAATTGCTGGTAAGCATCCTTTGCTTCGATCTTTTTTCCTTATTTGTTTCTGCGTTTCTAACTCCCTGATTTTGTTTTTGTCGCGTAGAGCGATTGAAGCATGAACTTCCTCATCGAGAACTAAGACTCCACTCTCAAGGAGACGTTGGGACATCTGGGAAAGGTGGAGAAGAGGGCTGAGTCGAGGGGCAAACTCATCTTCCTGATGAAGGAGGAGCTGAAGACTTTGTCTCGAGAGAAAGAGACCGCTCAAGTAGCCGGAGGAAGGCCCAAAAAAAGAAGGCGGATCGACTGGAGGCCAAACTGGGGGCTGTTAGGGCCGCGATTGAAGAGCTCCAACGAGAAAAAGCTATCCTTGTGTGGGAGAAGACCGATGCTGCCGCAAGGCGCGCGACGGAAGTTGCTCGGCTCAGGGATTCTTGGAGCTTCGAGGTGACCCACGAGCGGATCAGGGTACAAAATGCCATGATCTCTAAGGCTAATCGTCGGTTCAGCAATATCCGCGAGTGGGAGTCTCGCTACGACGTTTTCGACACCGCGCGATGTCTCTACAGCCAAGCATTTGGGACGAAAAATATGCCTTGAAATGCTTAAGGGAAGGGGAAGTACATCCCACAAGAGACGATCGACTTCTTCACCGGTGAGAAGAAGAAGTACGAGCACGAGGCCACCCGTTTGGATATCGAAGCGCTCTCGGAGTCTGATCAGGGGCAGATCCAACTTGTTACGTACGGGGGCACGTGCCCCCTACTAAAATATATATAAGTTTAAATTTAGGTAGTGTACGATAGATTAAACTAGTTCAATGGCTTTAGTGCCACCACCAGCTTTTACCATTCTAGATTCAATTTTCTCTATTACTTTATTTTATCTTCTGCTGGGTCCTATATATGTTCGAATAATTCAAAGAGACGCGTGCCATAAATTATTGTGTTTTTTTTAGAAATTTATTTTCTTTAAAATGACAAAGTTTTTTTTAAATGTTTGATAACTTTTTTCATCATGCCACAAAATATGAATTTAATATATTTAGTTTATAATAACTAGATAAAAATTAGTTATACTCAGTGAAATAATTTTTCTCGTTATTGGAATTACTAAAGTAATTATAAAAAATCAAATGTCACAATAAAAAATTAATTGATAAATCTAAAACACTTTTACAAATCACAGTATCTTTGGTGCAATATAAAAAACTAAAATATTAATTTTTATTAGTATTTAAATAAAAATTTAAAAAATGTTAATGTGTGCCCCAATTCAATAAGTTTCTGGTTACGCCACTGATAAGAAGAATATGGAACAACGTGATTAAGAAAAGAAGAAAAATCTTAGTTTCAACTCAACATCTCTCTCTAATATGAAACTAATAATAATAATTTAAAAGGGTAAATGACTTTGTAATTAAACCACATCGGACTTCTCCTCTTGACCATGCTTCATACATAAACACCCCATTACAACAATGGCAAGGACTAGAAGGATCAAGACTATAGGGATCATCAGCTGCTCTGCCGACATTCTCTTCTTTTTTCTTCCAAAGATCCTAACTTAACTTCTTCTTGTCTGTGCTCTTCTGTAATCAAGAGAAACAATGAATTAATTGTATAATCTACACACACATATATATTGTATTTCGCATAGAAGAAATAAGTTAACTATTGAGATTAAGGAGATTTTATGTCGTAGAGAATAGGAATATCAGCTTTTGAGTTTATGTAGTTTTATATTTTACATTTCTTCTACTAATATATTACTTTTCTATCTTTAAACAACATACTAAATCAATAAAAATGAAGAATAATGTCATATTGTAAATTTGTAATATATATGAATCATCATCCATCCTTCCTCTCCACGGTTTTATACATATTAAAAATTATAAAATTTCCGTAAAGACTTATTGACATGAAAAAGTGCATGAGATATATTTTGTCGTATGATTCAGAATATCGATCACCGACCTCTAGCTTCCTCACGTAGGAGACCATGTAACCAAGAAGTACGCAAACGTGACTCTATGAGGGGTGGGCTGCTTCTTGTCCTCATCCCAAGTGAAATCATGTCTTAATAACCTTGCAACTCTCGCTGATCCACGGTCTTGAACAGCCCCCCTTATCTTCTCAAGAGTTCCATCAAAAGCTGGTCACTGACACTCGTGGATTTCTTACATATGAGTCTTGATTATTCACAAAGAAGGCATCACATAGACCGATACTGACATTGCAACAGAATTTATAATAACATTTGCTTCCTTTCGGATGAAAAGGTTTCGCATAACAACCACTCAATCAATATTGGAACTAACCGCAATGATCTAACTTGGTTAGGAAATTGTTTAAAATACCACATTACTAATATCATTTTTTCAAGTTTATCTTAATCACATTTACCCTCATTTTTAAGAAGGAAAAATACACTTATAATCTTAGAGTTAATTAATCTAAAACTTAGAGTTAGAGTTGAAGGATGGGATACAGTATTGAAATGTAAAATTTAAGATTTTAATTAATCTAAAAGTTTTTTGCTTTTTAATAAACAAGATATTTTTGAAAATATCTCTTTATTAAGGGTAAAGATGAAGGGAGAATTACCAAATATGACTCAAAATTGTAAAAGTAAACCTAAACTTGAATCAAATGCAAAAGTAACCTAAAAGACTATTGAAATTACAACCAACCACTTGTGAACAAACAAAAAAATCAAATTTTTTTCGTTTTAACCCCTGCAAGTCTTCTATTTAGACGACTTTCAAGAAAATCGTCTGGACGACTTACTGGTAAATCGTCTGGTATAGTTTTTCTTAAAAATAATTTAAAATTTTTGTAAAAAATATTTTGACAAGTGAAAAATTGAAATCATGTAATTAACGTATGTTTTAAGAGATATAAATTAAGATATAACAAAGTTAATTGTTTTCAACATAGATGAGTGAAAGTAGTGAGTCATGATATTCTTTGGTTTAGGTTTTGATAACATATGTTGTAGTATTGTATGTGTTCTTAGGGTTAGATTTTGGAAAGCATAAATTTTTTTGAAAAATTGAAAATTTGACCTAAGTGTGTTTATTTCTCTGTAAAGTAAACACTATTTAAGTACAATTTGATTTTATAACGTGGTTAGTTAGTTAATTTAGTCAATTTACTTTAGGGGTTAAATTTAGGGTATGGGCCGACTTACTAGTAAGTCGTGTGGTAAATATATTTACGGCAGACGACTTACTAGTAAGTCGTCTGATGTACGTTCAAACCGGACCGAACCTTTAATTTTACCATTTTACCAATGTACTTTTAAACTTAACTGGATTATTTACCGGACATATATAAGATGTTTTTTATTTACTTTTTTGCAAAATTCAAAAAAGCCTAACACCGTTTCTCTCAAAGGTGATTTCGGAAGCGATTTCCGTCGATTTTCTCTAATCCATCGTTCTCACCGCCGGTTATCTCTCCGCAATTATCACCGTCGTTCTCACCGCCACTTCCTCTATTTCAGATCCGAGAGGAAACCCTAGCGTCGTTTGTCTGTAAACCCTAGCATTGTTTCTCTCAGAGGCGTCTCGTTGAACTCCACCGCTAGTAAGTTAAAACGTTGTCTCTTAAGTCCACCGTTCTCACCGCGCTTCTTTTTTCACTTCTATTTTTGCAGATCTATAACCGATGTGTCGAAGACAACTTTATCTTCTCTGAATTTTCAGGTCTGCTTTAAAAATTTTTTACTGGAAGTCTTGGAAGACTTGCCAGACGACTTAATTATAAATTGTCTGGAAAGTCTTCTAGACTTATAATTAAAATGTTATACTGGATGGTTGTGTGTTTGAGATGGTTGTCTTTGATTGTTTTGCAGACAAAAAAATTGATATTCCAGAAATCCCCTGTAGGTTACATACATTAGTGGAAGAGCCCCCTGCAATGAAAGCTATTTCGTATCATACAGATTGTTTGCAGTTGTATACTGCTTTAGAGAAAGCTCTTCATGGTGACGAATATGAAGAGCTAAAGGAGTTGAAGTTGGGAGTTTTTATCAAGTTCAAAGAGCTGGGACTTGCTTGGGCTTCAAGGCTGGTTCACTACATGCTCGGTTTCCAGCTGGACATAAAGAAGAAGTATGAGCTGGGGAGTCTCATTGGTCAACAACCTGTGAGATTTTCACTGTTAGAGTTTGAAAACCTCACTGGTCTAAACTGCGAGTACATCGAGGACCTTGAGACACCGAAATGTGTTGTTACAAAGAGTTGGCTTCTTTCTAAGGGATGTTGGGAGTTCATGTCGAAGCTGAGCCATCTACTAAACATATAATAGCAGCACTTGAGAGATGCGAAGGGTGGTCTCGGGATGATCGCAAGCGGCTTGGGTACCTTGCCATCTTCACTGGATACATCGAAAGGAGAAAGTATTCAACCGCTACAAGGGTTAGTTTGGCAAGGCTAGTGATGGAGTTAAAATGGTTCGAGAATTATCCATGGGGGGAGAGCCGCGTTTAAGGTGCTGATGGACTCTGATAAGGGCAAAGATCTTTCGGGTTGTTACACTGTTGATGAGTTTATACAAGCTCTCCAGGTTTGGATGTACACAGCTCTGCCGGAATTGGGTGATAATTATGGTAATCCCATACCAAACAGCCCATCTCCACCGATACTGGCTTACATGGGTGGTAAATGACGCATATGCTTTAAAGATGCTATCTGCAGACATGAATTTACTTCAATCCTTTACTACCATAATTAAGTCATCTGGAAAGTTTTCCTACTGGACGACTTAGTAGAAAACTTATAATTAAGTCTTCTGGGAAGAATTTTCTTTCCATCTCTCATAATCCGTCATATCTAAGTTCACATCTTCTATATACTTCAGACTACGGTGATCAACTTTGTTGAGAAGGACAATGGTGAAATGTTTCCAAATTGGGACTCTGAAGTTAAGGACACGCGTGCGGAGAACATAATTAAAGTTATGTTTAATCAGAGACCGTGGAAGTGGACCATGGATTGATGGGAAGTCACCGGTACTTGGGTCAAGACAAAGCCGGCGGTTGTGAGTCCATCGAAGAAAGCGATAGTTGTGGTGAAGGAAGACAGTCCAAGACCTCGGAAGAAAGCTCATAAAGAGGCTAGTAAAGGGGCACCTGGAGAGGCTAGTGAAGAGTTTCCTACAGAGACTCGTTCAGAGGTGACTAGGACTGTGCTTGGGATGACCAAAGAGGATATTGAAAGAAATTTCAAGGACATAATTGATGCCATGAGGGAAGGATTTGGGATGTGCCTTAAGGAGATCAAGCATCTGTCGGAAAGGGTGGAAGCAGTGGAGAAGAAGGTTGGTATCACCAAAAACGGGAAAAGGACATCATCTCAACACACTACCTCTTAACCTAAAGAGACATCCTCGCACGAACCCGGGGTTAGTAAAGAAGCCTCTCCCGGGGTTAATGAAAGTGTTAATGGGAAGAAGGATAAAGCTCAAGATGTGTCCGCATCTGTGAGCCTTGTTATATTGGCCAAATATAAACCCACTGCAATAGATATATAGCAGGAGGATGCTAGATATGAGGAAAAGAGGGCAGCTGCTTTGGCACTTGTCCGTGCAAAGAGTGATCGAACAAGGAAACTTGCTGCCTCACAGAAATCTCCTTATACGGCAAACAGCATGGCCAAAGTGATCATTCCAAACAAAAAGCTTTGTCCAGGCTATAATTCCTTTGCACCAATTGACAAGAAAAAGTTAAAGAAGCTCTCGAATGGTTGAAAACTGATCCGTAAGTATTTAAGTTCCCAAAATAGTTTGCTTTAGTCTACAAAAACTGATTGCTTTTCAACATTTTGTGTTTGCAGTCATTATAAAACACCTCTCGACAAGAAACCATGATCAAATCCAACTTGGTGGTATAACGTACTCCGGACCTCCGTATCTTGGCTGGAGAATTGTGTAAGTCTTCTTCTGCTATGAAAAAAGTGATTAATAGATAACTTATTGATAAGTTGTCTGGTAAGTCTTCTACGTAGAAGACTTTGTAGACGACTTACTGATAAGTCGTCTGGTAAGTCTTCTACGTAGAAGAATTTGTAGACGACTTACTGATAAGTTGTCTGGTAAGTCTTCTACGTGGAAGACTTTGTAGATGACTTACTAGTAAGTCGTCTAGTAAGTCTTCAACGTAGAAAACTTTCTAGATGACTTACCAGTAATTCGTCTGATATCTTATGACTTGTATTATTTTATATGCAGCATATGGATGCTTGGATTAATGTGCTGAGGAAGAGGTACGACGCTATTCCACAACATTTTAGGAGCGAGAGAATTTGCTTCCTTGATCATCTCTTTGCTCATAAATGGAGATGACACTACAAGGATTTTAAGGACTTGGAGCCCGAAGTCTACGGTTTAGGAAGAAGACTCCCTGGTGGGGCGTGGAATTATTATCCAGGCTCTATACCATCGTTTTGCTAATCGAACAAGATGTGGGGGACGGATATTGATGATATCTATGCGCCAGTGAACCACAATGACACTCATTAGATTGCTATGTGGATATCGATCCCTAAGAGGCACATAGTCGTCTAGGCAGCATTCGTTCCTGTATCTCCCCAGAACAACTCGATGTGTTAATGGAGCCTTTTCTCCACATGGTCCCTTATCTGCTTTATGAGTGTGCTTCCATCGAACAATGTGACCAGTTATCCCTGGAGCCATTCACATATTAGAGACTGACCAATATACCTCAGGCCTGAGCTGGTGATTGTGGCGTGTACGCTCTAAGGTATATTGAATGTCATGCTCTTTGGATGCCATTTAATCAAAAAGACTTTGCTAAGGCCAACGGGAAGGCTATGAGGGATAAGATGGCGGTGGATATATTTAAAGAGCTTCCTGGCGTAGCTCGCTTCAGTGCGGAATTAATAGATTCAGCGATGTTACTTGTTTTTATGTTGTACATGTCCCCATGACAATAAATCCTGACCATAGGCTGACGTCGGCATTCTCCAAATACGTTGCAAGGTCCGGGTTTGCACTTCGTATCTCAGCCATGTACCGGTCAAAATCTGAAACATTATGAGCATAAGCAACACCTTTCACCAAGTACATGAGATGTTTCCCATAATACTTTTTGACAATGTTATCTTGAAGGTGATAATATATTCCTCAGGTTACCCAGGGAAACACCTTATCAAACACACTATTAATGGCCGTGTGCCGGTCAGAGACTATCACCAGAGGCTGCTCATCAGATACACAACTAGCCAATTTTGTGAAAAACCATTTCCAAGAAGGTTTATCTTTAGCATCTACGATCCCAAAAGCCAATGGAAATATCTGAAAATTTCCATCTTGTGCGGCTGCAACTAACATAACACCTCCATAGTTCCCACTTAGGTGAGTCCCATCCACCCCAATGACCCTTCTCTGATACTTAAAACCTTTGATAGAAGCTCCAAAAAAAAGAAATAGATACTTAAATCTATTGATAAAATCAATTTCTATAGCCGTGATAGAATCAAGATTTGCTAAGGAGATTTGGTCGAGATATAATGACAGACGCAAATACTCATCTTCTGCTGATCCTCTTACCAATGTTTGTGCATATAACAGTGCTTTGTATGAAGTGGTGTAATCAAGCGTCATGCCAAACATGTTCTTCATTACATCAGTGATATGATGCGGATTCAACCCATCAATGATTTCAACACGATCAGTGAAAAGCCTACCAATACAATGTCTCTGCTGAGCGATTCGGTCTCCCACTCAGTATGTATGTGTTTCCACATACTTTGTTATTCGAAACGTGTTTGTCCCATGTTTCACACTCGCTCTGATCTTTTATCCACACAACCACTAACCCGACATGTTGCCACAAGGAGAGTTTTCATTGACTTGTATATTCTGAAGGAGAATTTACGCCTCACTGTTCACTACAAGAAAATAAGCACTTTGTGACAAAATATTTAGTCGCAATGATCTAATTTTCGTAACAATATTGACATTGTGACGAATTAGTTACTAAATGTTAATGGTTGCAATACGGTAGTCACGAATTTTTGTTCGTAATAAAAATGTCATGGTTTTTGTGACAAATAAATTCAGTAACCATTTCGTCATAGATGGTGACAATACAAAAGAGTAACATTAGTGTCATAATTTGTGACTTATTAAATTGTTTCAAACTGTCATAATTTATAACTATTATAATGTATTGAATTTGTCACTAGTTATAACGCATATACCGTCACAAAATGTCACAATGATAACAAAAAAATAGTATCAAACAGACATAATTCATAACTATCATAACGTCCCAATTTGTCAATCATTGTTACAAAACAGTTGCAAATGTTACTTATATCATGACTGTATTTTGATCACATTTAGAAAACGTGATTTAATTAAAAAATTTAAAAACATTTAAATAAAATTTCAAACTTGCAAATAATTTGTTTCAAAACAACTATGTATAATAATCAAATTTATTTAGAATAATATTTTGTAATACAATAAAACCAAACTAATAAATAATTAAATTCAGAATCTAAATAAAAACAAAAAAAATGTACATCTAGTTCTAGTCGCCCCTGCAGCTACCACCACTTCTATTGCGATACCCACTGCGACCACTGATGTTGTGTTTCCCATTGACTCTCGACTATGTCTCATTAATGGCCATCGAGCTCACCTCACTGTGGAGAAAGAGGATGGGCTCTCTTTGACATCTTTACCGCATCATACTTTCAGTTACCGATCTGATTTGGTTAACCTGCTCATGCATTTAACCAATAATTTTATTAAGACTTTATCAAATATTTTTAAGTGAGTGTTCATTCCAGTAAATAGTATAGTGAGGACTGATGTTGTTACCTTTAAAAGAAGAGTACTGCAAGACTTTTCATTGATTGTCTTCCCAACTCATGGGTAATAGTATCAGTGGATAAACTTTGTAGAAGAATCTCTTGCTCAGCTCCTCTTTCTGCGAGCCACTTATACTGCTCATATAGCTTCACACCGTTTCTCAAATCTCCAGAAAGTGGTGATGATCATCCACTCCTCAGTGTCTCTCTTCTTTAATCTGCATTCCTCAAGTCGTACTGTAAAAAATTGCAAATATGTCTAACAAACAAAAAAAAAGCAAAGAGCACAAGACCATGTATTGCAATGAACGAATGAAAATTTAGAAATGAATCAAAATTCTGAACCTGTTTATAAACGAATCCGTTCCTTCATTTTCCAAATGAGATTTGCAAAGAGGAGAAGACCAAAGATTGCAATGACCACAGCAAACGTGGTTTTACCATGGTCGTGGACAGATTCTATAGTAAGAGTCTAAAAGAAATAGTCATCAGATTAGTAGTAAAAAGAAGAGGATATGAAATCTAAGGCTGAAACTTACCTTAGCTGTTCCAAACAGTACAGACTTCTCTCGTTAGAGTTTTGAAGACATGACGTTTTTCATGATTATTTTCTCGAATATTCCATACTGAAACGAGGTAAGATTGAGGCGAGTCAAGGAGCTTGATACAAAGGAATACGAAACGGCTACAGAATCTCCTAACCTATACAGCTTTTAAATGCTAACAAATAAATTCCATCACACATGACAGTACGATGTAACAAGTAATCAGAAAAAAATTTAAAAGAAAAAGGGAAATATTTACCTTTTGTTCATTGACATTCGATTCTATTCATGGTCGGAATAAAGACCAATTCAGCAAATGCCTTCAGATGAATATACGTTAGAGCTCGCACAAAAGGGAAGAGTTGGTTCGAATGATTGTGGTGAGATCCACTTAGATAAATAGCTTAGTGCGATGATTTCATCCTCAATCTAAAAAACGATGAAGGAACAGAAGGAAGAGAGAGAGATAATGGAGGCTGATACAAGAAATAAGACGAGGTTATTAAGTGAGTTAGGGTTTTGGGATAATATAGTAGTGCATAGTGTTACAATTAAATGAAGGCAGAATAACCTCTTAATATTTAAAACTTATTGTTTGTATTTAATAAATAGTTTAGTGTAGTTTATAGTTTAGATTTGATTTTAGATACTTATAGGTCGTATAAGTTATATCTAAATAGTATGTTTATTTTTATTTTGTTGTTTCTGATTTAAATTTAGGTTGAGAATTTGTTAAGAATTTAAAGTTAAGTTTTAAATTTTATAACTTAGTGTTTGAAATACAGAGTTTTGGTTTAAGGTTTAAATATTGAGGTTAAAATTTGAAAATATTCCATATAAGAAACTAGAATTATATTTTTGTAAGTGTTGAATTTAGTTTGGATATATTATAGCAATTAGTTTTTGTTATAGTTAAGGGTTTCACGATTTACGTTTGGAGTTTAGGGTTTCGAGTAACTATATACGGCTACAAAATTATTTGTGAATTTTCTTACAGTTAGCCATAAGATACGATGTCTTCTCAATAGTAACTTTTATTGCTAGGCTGGAATATAATTTCCACAATCCCCTATATATTAATCCTGGAGCATTACAACTTTTAAGTGTAGCCACGTGTCATCACCAAAATGACTTTCAGAATCCTTAATAAAAAACTAGATTTTTCACTCGCGCTACGCGCGAGTTTGTGTTAATATTTAGTTTATAATAATTTTAAAATTATAATCTATAATGATTTATATATGTTTCCTATAAAAATGTATTCAACATATGATTTTTTATTTTCATATTTAAGATCTTTATAAAATTATACCATTTAAAATAAATATTGTTAAGTATCTTTTAGTTTGTATGTAAATGTAAAAGTCACATTTATAATCATATTTCTATTGTTTACTAATTAATTTTTTTGATCATTCGATGCTTATTATATTAACTGCTACTACACTATAATAAAAATTTATAATAAACATTTTATCTATTCTTCTATTTGAATTACATAAAGAATTAGTTATCTACACAATGTTTATCTTTACCTTGTACTTTTAAAAGATTTTTAATGTTTACTATTATTATATATTTAATATGTGCTTATCTATATTTGAATACTCTTGTTTAATTTTTTTACATATCTAGTAATATAATATTCAGATTTTTTTAATCATAATATAATTTTATTAAATTTAACTAATAATTTCAAAATTAACTAATATTAAACATATTTGTTATATAACATTTATCAACTTGGCTAACAATATATAAATATAAAATATTAGATTCATATTCTACTCGATCTAAATAAATTAATAATGTCGGATTTATGATATTTTATATGTTCATAGATACTTTTTAAGATTGTAAAAAATTGTTAAAATTTAATTGCTTTTAGTTTGTTATCAACTATCTTTAGATAACGTATCCTTCAACTGATGAATCTCTATTGAATATTCTTCATATTATTTGTTTGTTGTCGCTTATACTATACTTAATGTGATTATTTTTTATGAATATTATTACATATATTAAAATGTTATTTATAAATCTCTTTAGAGATTTCTTTTACATATATGTTATTTAAATTGTTATTAAACTATATTTTTTAATAGAATTTATGCGAGATAATCTTTAGTTTTATGTTATGTTGATATCTTCATTAAATTTTCATAAGCATGAATTATATAACTTTTTCGGTGAATTAAATTTTCATAAGCATGAATTATATAACTTTTCTCTCTAACTTTTGAGGGAAATAATAATCATATATGTCAAGATAGTGATAGCACTTTTATTCTCTAGTTTCTAATCTTCAATCACATCCATAAAAAACATATCTTATCACTTTTATTGGTAAAATAAATTAGAAACTTATAAGAAGTTATTATGTAGCTTATTTTGTTGTTAATGATCACTATTGTTTTTTTTTAATTTTGTACATTGCACGGACTTTTAAGTTTATCTCATAATATCTTACTTACTTAAATTTTAACAAAAGAATGTGTCAAAATAGAATAAATATTGCTTCCAATAGTTATAAATTGGTGATAAATAAATAAATAATTTTTTTAATTTTTTTACTGATAGGGTGCATTTTAAATTTATAACTAAATAGATTGTTTAACAATAAATGTCTTCCATAAGTAAATGTATCTTAATTAGCCATTTGAATCATAGATCAACTCAACATTTCATAACGTCGAACCATTTGTTCCTCCTCGTGAAGTTGCTGGTGGGTCCTTGTTGTTCTCCTTAACAACTTATGCTCTGAGTTTTAGACTGGTTTGGTAAATATTATGATTTGGATAGTTTTAAATAGAATGATTTTAATGTCTAACTTTTTTATTAATTTTTATTATAATAAGAAACTTTTTTCTTCTTATCACTCTTTCATGTGGTTGTTCATTCCATTTTTGCTATTCTATATAAATATTGTTGGAGATTCCAAATAATTTTGGTAATGTTTACATTTTTAGAAATAGCAAATTAAAAAAGTAATTTGTTATAATATAATTAGTTGTTTTAAATCTTATGTATTACTTTCAATGGTTTATAGATCAATTTTTATATAGAACACTTTAATGATTTATAGCATCAAATTATACAGTAAATATAATTTGTGAATATCTTCAATAACATATAAGCTAAACTTTAAAAACCACATGTTTTAAAATTTATATAGCTAAAAATGTTGGAAATTATTATATTTTCAATATAATTATAATTGTTAATTATTTTATGATTATTTTCGAAATATATAATATATTAAGTTAAATTCTATATAATGTTTTTATTTTTGTAATCTTACCATATTTGATATTGATTTATATTTTATTTTGAAATAAACGATATTGGTAATATTAACATTTTTAGAAATAGTAAATTAAAAAAAAATCGTCATATTTTGATTGGTCGTTTCACATCCTTCGTGGACGGTCTCAATGACTTATAGCCTCAATTTTTAATATTCTAAAATTTTTGGAAATTATTGTATTTTCAATATAATTATAATTGTTAATTATTTTATGATTATTTTTGAAATATATAATATATTAAGTTAAATTATATATAATGTTTTTATTTTGTAATCTTACCATATTTGATATTGATTTACATTTTATTTTGAAATAAACGAATTTGATAATATTAACATTTTTAGAAATAGTAAATTAAAAAATAAGTTGTCATATTTTTATTGGTCGTTTTAAATCCTATGTGGACACTCTCAATGGCTTATAGCCTCAACTTTTATATAGTATAGATTGGTCCATCTAAATATAGATTATACTTTATTAAATTAACATATGTATTGATTAGTAGTGCATAAAATGATACTTTACATTATTTCCTTAAATAAAATCTACGGAATTATCTAATATGATTAACATATATGTGATAATTAATATTTTGAATAATAAAGATTTGATAATGTTTTTTGTATCTTTCATCATTTTTGTTTAATTTATGTTATTAAAAATATTGAAAGCGTCAACTGTTTACAAACAACTAGGTGATTACCCGCGCGCATGCACGGAGTGAAATCCCCTATATATTAATCCTGGAGCATTACAACTTTTAAGTGTAGCCACGTGTCATCACCAGAATGAATTTCAGAATTCTTAGAAAAAATTAGTCCATCTAAATATAGATTATACTTTTATTAAATTAACATTCGTATTGATTAGTAGTGCATAAAAGATATTTTACATTCTTTCCTTAGATAAAAGCTACGGAATTACCTAATATGATTAAAATATATGTGATAATTAATGTTTTGAATAATAAAGATTTGATAATATTGTTTGTATCCTTCATCATTTTTGTTTAATTTATATTATTAAAAATATTAAACAATCATATTAACCATGTAATAAAAAATCTAGATTGTTTTCCTTATATGTTATATTTTGAATTTTTCAAAACGACTATAAATTACTAAGACAATTAAAATCCTTACTATGAAAATTTTTTGGGAACAATGTTTTTATTTTTGAACGTTATAACATTTAACTGTGGCCACGTGTTATTATATATTTTAAGGATGATTCTCAGATTTCTTAAAAAATAAATTGGTATATCTAAATATAAATTATATTTTTATTAAATTAACTATCAAATTGATTAGTAATGCATAAAAATTATTCTTTATTCTTTCCTTAAATAAAAGCTACGAATTACCTAATATAATTAACATATATATGAAATTAATGATTTTGAATAATAAATATTTGATAATAGTTTTTGTATCCTCCAACATTTTTAATTTATATTATTAAAAATCAAAAATCACATTAATTTAAAAACGGTTATAAATAAATAAAACTATTAAAAGTCTTACAATGAAAATTTGTGAACAATGATTTTAGATTTTTGTTATAAAAATACAAATGATCAAAAATTCTTACATGTTATATAAATATGATGTATCATTTAATATATATTCATATTATATATATACTTTAATTTTGTTTAAATTAAAATATATATCATATAAAAATACATATATGTTAATTTTGAAATTTCATTGAAAAAGTATTAGGATCTGGAGATTTTAATTTTGAAATTCACATTAAATTTTTAAAATGGTTATTAATTACTAAAACTATATAAGTTCTCTCACTATGTTTAATTATGTATCTATGTCAATATCATTTAAATTTTTGCTTAATAAATATTTATATTAAAAATATTATATATCTATGTCAATATCATTTAAATTTAATTATGTACCATATAAAATAAATAAAATGATTGCTTTGATTTATGTTGTTACTGTAGTTTAATTATATACATAATATTTATTTGCTTATAAATAATTTAATATATTCATTATTTCATAATATGTAATGAACAAAAAAAAAAATTAATGTGTAAAAATGATTTGTATAAATAATGTTCCTTCCATGTAATGTGCAGATCTCTGTTGATGTATTACAGTCGAAATCTTTTCTCAATCAATCGAAGCTCATGCATTTCGTGAAAGCTTGCGCGAAGTTAAAACAAAAACAAAACAGATGTGAGTTAATAGAAACTTTATCTTAAGCTCAAATATTGTAGATTAAACAAGAAATCACCCGTGGAAATTCAAATTTTTTTGAGATCAACCAAAACCCTAATTCTCTTTTCGATTGCAAGTCAACACTTTCAATGTTTGTCCATAAATGGTATTGAAATAAATAAATATATATTCAAATCATATATATATATATATATATATATATATATATATATATATATTTCAATATCATTTAAATTAATATATCAAATATAAAATACATTGAGTTGGAAGCTTCGGTTAATAAATATTCATATTACTAAAAATTATATTTTTGTTACAGCAAATATAAAAATATTAATACAATCATATGAGTAACAAGCTTCAATAAATAAATATTTATATTAAAATATATTATATATCTATATCAATGTATTAAAAAATAATCATTTTAATAATTAATGTGAATTTCAAAATTAAAATCTCCAGATCGCAATATACTTTTAATGAAATTTCAAAATTAACATGTATGTATTTTTATTTGATATATATTTTGATTTAAAAAAATAAAGTATATATAATATGAATATATATTAAATGATACTTCATATTTATATAGCATGTATGATTTTTTGATCATTTATATTTTTTTAACAAAAAAATTAAAGCCATTGTTCACAAATTTTCACTGTAAGACTTTTAATAGTCTTATTAATTTATAATTGTTTTTAAAAATTCAAAATATAACATATAAGAAAAAAATCTAGATTTTTATATTATATAATTAATGTGATTGTTTTAGTTTTTAATAATATAAATTAAAAAATGATGGAATACAAAAACTATTATTAAATATTTATTATTAAAATAATTAATTTCATATATATGTTAATTATATTAAATAATTTCGTAGCTTTTTTAAGAAAAGAATGAAGAATAATTTTTTATGCATTACTAATCAATTTGATAGTTTTAATAAAAATATAATTTATATTTAGATATAAAAATTTACTTTTTAAGAAATCTGAGAATCATTCTTAAAATATATAATAACACGTGGTCACACTTAAATGTTATAACCTTCAAAAATAAAAACATTGTTCCAAGAAAATTTTCATTGTAAACACTTTAACTGTTTTAATAATTTATAGTCGTTTTGAAAAAATCAAAATATAATATATAAAAAAAATCTAGATTTTTATTACATGGTTAATATGATTATTTAATATTTTTAATAACAAAAATTAAACAAAAATGATGAAGGATACAAAAAATATTATCAAATCTTTATTATTCAAAACATTAATTATCACATATATGTTAATCATATTAGGTAATTCCGTAGCTTTTATTTAAGGAAAGAATGTAAAATATCATTTTTATGCACTACTAATCAATACAAATGTTAATTTAATAAAAGTATAATCTATATTTAGATGAACCAACTTTTTTCTAAGGATTCTGAAAGTCATTCTGGTGATGACACGTGACTACACTTATAAATTGTAATGCTCCAGGATTAATATATAGGGGATTTCACTCCGCGCATGCGCGCGGGTAATCACCTAGTTGTTTGTAAACAGTTGACGCTTTCAATTGATTCTAATAGCCAAAAGTAATGTTATTTGTACATATTTCATTCTTATTTCATGATCAATAGTGGATTTTAATTTCCACAATTTGTTTACGGTTAATTGTGACTCTTTTTTTAAAAAAAAGCTAGAAATTAAAGTGTTTACTTTTTTTTTATCCATGTAAAACTACGACAGCCAAAATTTTAGTTTTCTAAACATGGCTATTTTGTAAAAACAAAACATGGTTATTTTGTAAAGAGAAAAAACATGGTTATTTTTTGGTTCTCAAACTATAGCCACAAAGATTTTGTAGCTTACTCGTGTATATATGCAATTTTGTTTGTAGTGAATTTATTTTAGTTTTGAACATATATATAATAATTAAAATATTAGTTTAGATTTCTAAAACTATGTTTTCAATTTAGATATCTGAGAGTTTAGAAGAATATTTTTTATTTTATTATGGTTGGTGGCTAATTTGGGTCACTTTTTGTCTAGACAGTTATATCTAAAATAAGTATTAGTAAATATGTAGAATATTATAATGTATATCCTACATTTATAAGTTATAATTCACAACATTAGTTTTTGTTATCGGTTCACATCAATTAGTCACTAAAATTTATTCTGTCTATCATATCGATATGAAACTTTGTCTTTCTGTCACAAATTTGTTACAATTGCAACCGTAAACTTAGTCACAAATATGTCACGGTTGTTACATTATATATTTTGTCACAATTATGTCATTAATTGTGACAAAATATTGCTACTCCACAACGCGTCACACTATTGTGACAAACTAGCTACGAATATGTGACATAAAACTTTTGTCACAAAATCATTTGTAATATGTCACAGATTTGTTACGTTTAGCACTAGTCTTAAAATGTCGTCACAATAAGATAAGTTTTTTGTAGTGGTTGTCAACTGCAACTTTGAAAGCAGTGCATCCTTGCTAACAAAACTCTGGTTGACATAGATACTGTTAGCATTTGATCTTTCTCCTTCAATAGCATATGTCTTTTTGAATTCTTCAAAACACATATCATCATCTTCTTCCTCATCCCCATCTTTAACCTTTCCATAGATATCGTAATCCTCACCATTCTCGTCCGCTTCAGCAACAGTATAGATATCAACATCCCTTTGCCCATCATCCTCCTCCCCATTATGATTTTCATCTTCAACAAAATCATAATCATCATCATCATCATCATCATCATCATCATCTCCAAAACATTCATCAGCTTCTTCCCTTCCCTCTGAAACCGTTTCCACCTTGCTACGACTTGATACGCAAAGCCATACTCCATGCGTTTTGATTATCTCGAGCAAGTTTCAAACCTGTCTATCACTTGTCACATGAATAGGAGGGGTTTCTGGAGCCTGCATCATTTACGTTGGTAATGAGTAGGTTATCTCCACAGATTATGGGCTCATGTCCAGGTTATAATCTTCTTGAACCATTGCAACAAGTTCAGCATGTGTCGAACCTTCACTCAACAAAAATATTCTCGCTCCTTTGAAATTATCAACCACAAAATTCCAATAGTAATCTTTCAACAACCATTCTCCATATACTGCATGTAACTTACGCAACATCTGCAAAAATTCAAAATAAAACACATTAGTAAACATAGAGAAAATGAAAGTTTACTAAGCATTGACGCAAACGACTTACGATTAAGTCGTCTGGAAGACATAGACGACTTACTGGTAAGTCGTCCAAACAAGTCATTTTTTGCAATTGACTTTAAAATGGGGCGACTTACTTGTAAGTCGTCCAGATTTGTTTGTTAAAAAAACTTCTAAACGACTTACCAGTAAGTCGTCTCTGGAAAAACAAAAATTTCAATATTTTGTTAAAGCTAGATGACTTATCTGTAAGTCGTCTCAAATTAGTTTGCAATTCGAAAATAAAACTTAAATATTTAACTTTTCTCATACGACTTACTTGAAAGTCGTCTAGGTAAACGACTGCCGAGAAAGTCGTCCGAGATAAGCAAGGTTTGACCAGAATCTCAGAAAAAAATATGGACGACTTTGCTTATCCTGGACGACTTTCAAGTAAGTCGTCTGACTGGACGACTTCCGAGTAAGTCGTCTGGGAAAAGTTAAATATTTAAGTTTTATTTTCCAATTGCAAAAGTAACCTGAGAAGACTTACAGATAAGTAGTCTAGCTTTAATAAAATATTGAAATTTTTGCTTTCCCAGAGACGACTTACTGGTAAGTCGTTCAGGAAAAGTCAAATAGCTGACACAATTCGGTCTAATGCAAAACTAACTTGTTTATCCTAGACAGCTTAGTGGTAAGTCGTCTAGTGTATTCTCTATTTTTTTAACAAACAAAGCTGGAAGACTTACAGTAAGTCGTCCGTTTGACCAGAAGACTTACCTGTAAGTCTTCTACAGCCAGACGACTTACGGGTAAGTCTTCGACGCCAACAAATCTGGAAAAAAATTCAATTTCATACCTTAAACTAGTGGGATGACTTCCTTAGCATACAAAGTCTTCTCCAACCACTCAGAACCTCAAACGAAAGTAACCCACCAAGAATAGTATGCTTGAATGGCTCTAACAACGATAAATTTTCTGAATCAAAATCTTAAGTTTTTAGATGAATATGGAGAGAAAGTGAAAGAGATGTTGTTTTTAGTTCATAACAATTGGGAAAGAGATAGTGTAAATCGATTTTAAGTGCATTAAGAGGTTCAAATTGGTTGTTCATGGTGGTTGGGGTATTGATGGCAATGACAATCTTGTAAATACTTGAATATGATGAGGTTGAAAGAGTAAAAAACCATTTTCGGAAAAATAAATAAATTAATAGTATTTTTGTAAATAATGTGAACATGTGGGGTGAATAGGACAAAAGAAAAGTAAAAAAAAGAGGTTAGTATTGTGTTTGACATTGAGTTTTGAGTAAAATTTGAAAAAGCCCAAAGATGAATAATGATACCAATAATGTGGTAAACATGAAAATTTCCCATAAAGCATAAACAAAATAATCTTATTTATTTTACTCTTGCTAGAATTTGTTCGATTGCATTTTAACCAGATATCAACGATCTACATATACCTCGAATTTTATTGTAAAATTTAATCTATGGCGTAATTTAACTTATTTATGTTTCATAACATGTTATAGCTATAAACTTTAAGTCTAGTTGAGGAAGAATATATATCCCACCTACTATTCATCGTCATAATCTACGTAAGTTTACGTATTCCACCTAAATTAAGAAAAAATGGAAGATTTCATATTTTAGTTATTTTCTTTCTTAAATTTACCATAAATTTACAATAAATCTCGCAATATATATTTTTTCTCAAGTTTTTCTCTTCAATATTTTTTCCTTTTAATAAAAAGTTAAATCAATTACAAAATATTAAATATTTTAATTAATATTAAGTGGGTTAATCAAAGAATGTACTAAAGAGAATATAAATCTTATTTACCTAAATAATCTTCTAAAAATTATTTTGAGACAAAACTAAGTTGAGAGTGTCTCATATTTTCAAATTTACGAAAAACCAATCGTTTGTAGAAATATAACATGCAAAATCCAAAAAGAACAAAAAAGACGTCCAATTTTTTTTTAGATTAACCTTAGGTGACCCCTGGTCTGACACTCGGACTTGAGGAAGCTTGGTTTAACTTGTTTTGCAAGAACCAAAAACATGCGCGATTACCAGACGACACTAAGAAGCGGACTTGTTTCAAAGACAAATCGTTATGACTTTGTTTCAAGCTGGAATCAATTTATTATTGCAGAAGGATACATAACCTTTTCCCCAAAACAATATACCGCGCGCACTAGACTACAACAAGCCTGGCTATGTCCAATATGAGTTCTATAGTTTTAAAAACACAATTCGTGCATATAAAAAATAAATAGTCTTTTCCATTAGACTAAAGAATCATTCAACGAAAACACATAAGAAGTAGGGGCAGATCCAGCTTGTTACGTACGGGGACACGTGCCCCTACTAAAATATATATAACTTTAAATTTAGGTAGTGTACAATAGATTAAACTAGTTCAATGGTTTTGGTGCCCTCATCAACTTTTACCATTCAAGGTTCAATTTGCTCTATTACTTTATTTTATCTCCTGCTGGATCCTATATATGTTCGAATAATTTAAAGAGACGTCTGCCATAAATTATTGTGTTTTTAGCAACTTATTTTCTTTAAAATGAAAAAGTTTTTTTTTTAAAATGTTTGATAACCTTTTTTATCATGCCACAAAATATGAATTTAATATATTTAGTTTATAATAACTAGATTGAATGTAGGTTTAATCGACCCCGAAACAGCTGCCAATCTACAGACCCCAAACCGTTATCTCAGGGAACCCACGGGTGATCGGCCCAAAGAGCCATCAGCTAGCGGCGAGTCAAAATCCGGTGGGAACGACGACGCAGCCGACAAAGACATGCGCACTGTTGACTCCCTGGGTGAAAAGGGGACCTTGACTTCGGTCTCGAAGGGTGAGAAAGAGGTCATGGTCAAAGTTTCCGATGCCTCGGGAGATGATGAAGGGTTGGACCTTACCGAATAAGGAGACTCGAGTGAGAAGACGCGTGGACCGCTGGAGAGCGACAAGGCCATGCATTTGGACGAGGAAGGATCCGAGGAGCATCAGAGTGCGAATCCATGGGAACCAACGACGGATGCTCCTGAGGGCGCTTTTGAGTGAGATGGCCAAGCCGGCAAAGATGGTTCTGCTGGAGCCCAAGATTAACTTATCCTCCTGTTATTGTTTTTGTTTCCCTTTTTTGATGTTTGCTACCTCAGGCTTGAGACCCTTATCGTATAACATACTTGTATGGTTGAAATGCATTAGGACTTAGAATCTGTCAACCTTTTTAGCTTTAGCTACGCGGCAATCCTTTGAAGTCGTTTGTCGACAAGAATTTGCGAAACCTATGACTACCAGGCCGATGTTTCAGTAATTCGTAGTTTAAGACTTAGAGTTTATCGACATTTGTTTTTTGTCGAAGTAATTCGTTAGTCTTTTATCGATATGAATTATTGAAATATCTTTAGTTTATCGGGCCGATATTCTGGTAAGCCGCAATTTGGACTTAGAATTTTTCGATCCTTAGTTTTTATTCAAAGTAATTCATTTAGTCGGTTGTCGACAAGAATTATTGAAATGCCCCTGACTTGGCTTTGATTGTAGGGACTTATATTACATGCAATAATAGTTCTCGTTCTGCATTAAAGTAATTTTACAATCCGCGGCCGGCCAAACTATGCACAAAATATATTAAAGAGAACGAAAATTATTGGCTTAATCAGTCGTAAGTCAACATAGTTAGGACCCTCGGATACGTGTCTGATCAGGACGTATCTGTTTGTCGGAGGCGACTCTCCAAATGGGCTATCAAACTCAGCGAGCACGATATAACTTACAAGAACCACACAACGGCAAAATAAGTGTATGATCAGGACGTATCTGTTTGTTCGAAGATAAACTACCCGCTTGAAGCCTTGTGTACTATGACGGCACCAGACCCATTCATGCGATGGGCTATGTATATAATCGGGACAAACAGATACGTCCTGATCAGACACATATTTTGCCGTTGTGCGGTTCTTGTAAGTTATATCGTGCTCGCTGAGTTTGATAGCACATTTGGAGAGTCGCCTTGACTGATTGGTGTTTTGCATAACCGTCCAAAGAGGCTGTGTGCTTAGGACCTCGATGGCGTGGGATTGAAAGTAGGGCTTTAGTTTCCTCGCGGAGGTGACGACCACAAGATCCATCTTCTCGAGGGTTGGGTATCGAGTCTCGGGATCTGTCATGCGTTTGCTCGTATATAATATGGGATTTTGTTCGCCTCGTTCTTCCTTAATGAGAACGCTGATAACAACGGTTGAAGAGACCGCAACGTACAAAGATAGGATGTCTCCATTCTTTGGCTTGGATAGGATGGGAGGCGTCATGAGATATAGCTAAAGTTGAGTGAAGGCTTCTTCGCACTTCTCGTCCCAAGTGAATTTTTTGTTCCCACGCAGTAAGTCGCAGAACAGAAGACATTTATTGGTGGACCGAGAGATGAATCGATTAAGCGCAGCGATTCAGCCGATTAGAAACTGTACCTTCCGATTGTTTTTTGGACTTGGGAGATCGAGTATTACTGAGATCTCCTTGGGATTGGCCTCGATTCCTCGCTGTGTCACAATGTAGCCGAGAAACTCGCCTGACGTGAAACAAAAGGTGTATTTTGCCGGATTGAGTATCATGCCATATTCATTGAGCTTCTTGAAGCAATCCTACAAATGGCCTAATTTACTAGTGGCGTGAAGCGACTTGACTAGCATATCATTGATATAGACCTCCATCATCACCCCACGTTTGTCGGCAAACATTCGGTTCACAAACCTTTGGTACGTTGCCCCGGTGTTCTTAAGACCGAAAGGCATTACTTTATAGTACTAGGTTCCTCGATCCGTGATGAATTTTGTCTTCTCGCGATCGTCGGGGTGCATGGCGATTTGATTATAACCAAAGAAGGTGATATACTAAAAATTG
>CAJHQP010006979.1:0-34860 GCA_905132765.1 Moricandia arvensis | reverse complement strand
AAAGAAAGAACAGAGTATGAAGAAGAGACTTTTATTATACTTTCGGCTACTGTTCATAACAAGAGAGTGGACACATATATGTACAAACCAGACACTGAGCTAAACCTAGTTCCCTTAATGTTGGACCACATAACACGTGTCCCATTCTCAGCTACAGTCCACAGATAACAAGGAGTTGTAACGGGTAGAAAGGACAGCTCCACAACTTGCTCCAGCTGGTTTGTCTCTTGTGTTGCTCTGCATTTCTTTGAGTACCGTTGTACTCTGTTGCAGGTTCTGTCTTGGGCCTAAGGTGAGTCCGTTGCAGCCCATTATACTCTGATCTTCTACATCCCCCCGCAAACTGATGGTGGGTGGACCAACATGCAGTTTGAGTCGTAGTTGCTGGAAAGCTTGCCGTGGTAAGGATTTCGTAAATATGTCGGCAAGCTGAGATGCAGCAGGAACATGTTGGACCTCAAGAACACCTAGAGCAACTCTCTCACGAACGTAGTGATAGTCAGTCTCGATGTGCTTTGATCGACTGTGAAGGACAGGATTAGCAGACAGATGAACCGCAGAAAGATTATCGCATCGAAGAATGGCAGGTCTTGATTGCTTGATTGCCAAGTCTCGTAGAACGAAGGAGATCCAAGTGAGTTCAGAGGCAGTACTTGCTAGGGCCCTGTACTCAGCTTCAGTAGAAGATCTGGAGACAGTAGGTTGGCGTTTAGCCGACCAAGAAACAATGTTTGAACCAAGCATAACACAAAAACCACCAGTGGATCGTCTAGTTTCTCTACAACCCGCCCAATCACTATCACTGTAAGCAACCACATCCAAGCCATGTTGTTTATAGAGGTGAAGACCCATTGATGAGGTTCCACGTAGATATCGCATGATCCGTTTCAAGAGACCAAAGTCTGATTGAGTTGGGGCATGCATTCGTTGACAAATGAGGTTAACAGCATATTGAATGTCGGGACGGGTAATGGTCAGATACTGAAGCTTGCCAGCCAGGCTTCGAAAGTAGCTTGGTTCTGAAAAAGACTGTTTATCATCATAGAGTTGATCAAGTCTCAAAGGAAGAGGAGTATGAACCGGATTACACTTAGACATATTCGCATGATGTAAGATCTCTTCAGTGTATTTCGTCTGACTCAGAAACAGTCCTGTTGCAGTAGTCTGAGCCTGAACTCCCAAGAAGTAATGCAGGGACCCAAGATCTTTCATTGAGAAACGAGAGCTTAATTCTGTGAGGAGAGACTGAAAGAGGTTCGGGTTGGAGCCTGTGAGAAGGATATCATCAACGTACAATAACAAGACCATCGTATCGCCTCTGTGATGGTAAACAAATAGTGAGGGATCTGCCTTACTGCATGTGAAACCATACTCCAGGAGGAAGTTGCTGAATTTTTCAAACCAGGCCCTTGGAGCTTGTTTCAAGCCATAGAGGGCTTTCTTGATAGAACACACATGGGTCGGTTTGGGATACATCTTCAAATCCTGGGGGTTGAACCATGAACACCTCCTCAGCTAAGTCCCCGTGAAGGAAAGCATTCTTTACGTCGAGTTGAGTGATGCTCCACTGCTTTGTTGTAGCAACGGCCAAAACAATATGAATGGTTGACGTCCTAACAACTGGACTATAAGTTTCAACAAAGTCGACACCAGGTTCTTGATCAAACCCCTTAGCAACAAGCCTGGCCTTTAACTTGTTCAAGGAGCCATCTGCATTTAACTTAACAGAAAAGACCCATCTGCATCCAAGAATATTCATGTTGTTAGTCGCAGGCGTCAATATCCAAGTATGATTTGTAAATATCGAATCAAGTTCCTCGAGCATTGCCCGTCTCCAACCAGGATGATCAAGGGCTTCCTCAATAGACCGTGGTAAATGAGGGTACTGATTTGCTCGCCACCAGACCATATCGTGGATTTGGCTTACGAATACCAGCTCTTAAGCGGGTGGTCATAGGATGAGCAGGTGGTGCAGCAGGAGCATCAGTTGGTACGGCAGAAACCTCTGGTGCTTCAATGGTTGGTTCTGACGGAACAGGGGAGCTAGATGAAGAAGAAGTAGTGACATCAACTTCTTCGATGATAGGCCTTTGTTCCTCCTGAGTGTGGAAAGATGGTGTTAGGTCTTCTCGGACTGGAAACACAGAAACTTCCATAGGAGTTGATGGAAGATACACAGGAGGTGCCGCCTGGACCATACCCTCTTGCCAAGCTTTGAGAAGACCGGATTTGTGTTGACCAGTGAGATGACGATACTTGTCCAGAAAGGGAAAGCATTGTTCATCAAAGATGACATGCCGAGAGATATAGACACGGCCAGTGGGTGGGTAGAGGCACCGGTATCCTTTATATTGAGGATGATAACCCAAGAAAACGCACGTAAGAGATCTCGGATCAAATTTATGTTGTGTGTATGGCCGTAAACAAGGATAACATGCAGCGCCAAAGACTCGAAGGAAGGTGTAGTCTGGCTTGTTGTGGAAGAGAACCTCAGAAGGACTTTTATTCCCCAGGACAGACGAAGGTATCATGTTACTGATAAAATTTGCAGAGTAGAACGCCTCCACCCAGTACTGCATTGGGACATGACTCTGAAATAACATCGCCAAGCCAAGTTCAGTTAAGTGACGGTGTTTCCTCTCAGCAATGCCGTTTTGCTGCGGTGTTGAGGGACATGAAAGAAGATGTGATATCCCATGACTCTGTAGATGATTTCTGAACCGAGTACTTGTAAATTCTCCTCCCCCATCACTTTGAAAGATTTTGATCTTTCTATTGAACTGGTTCTCAATCCGTTTTTGAAAGATAATAAAGGCATCACAGAAATCTGATTTTGCCTTAAGAGGAATCAGCCAAGAGTAACGAGAAAAGTCATCAACAAACACAGCATAATACTTGAATCCTTGGACTGATACACATGGAGAGGGACCCCAAAGATCACAATGTATTCGATCTATTGGGTCCTTTACACTAGACTCAGAAATAAAAAACGGAAGTTGAGAACTCTTTCCCATTTGGCAAGGACCACAAACGGGAGACGTGCTGCTCTTATTGATAGAGATAGCCTTGCTGCGTTGAAGAAGTTGGAGAAGCTGGAAGTTTGCATGCCCAAGTCTTTGATGCCAGACAATATCACTGGTGGCACACTGCCTGTTTGAGAAGTAAGCTACAAATTCCTTATCCTCCAACATATAAAGACTTTTACTTCGTGGCCCCTTTATCACCACTTTCTGATTTTCCAGATCAATCACATAGACAGCATTAGCATCAAAGTATACCCCACAGGGGTAATCATCACACATTTTTGATATAGACAGCAAGGACTTATGCATAGATGGACAAACAAGAACATCGTACAGAGGTATACTACCTGAAGTAGTGGTGAAAGTAGATGAGCCAACAAGAGTAATCGGAATGAAGCTTCCATCAGCAACCATAACATGCTCGGGTCCATTATACGGAGTGGCATTAGTCATCTGAGTAGTGCTAGACGTCATGTGAGCAGAGGCTCCAGAGTCTGCAATCCATTCTCTACCATTGTTATCAGAAACTGGGAGTGCAGAGAGAGCCTGAGGAACATCATCACTCTGATAGGAAGCATCAAACCGGTTCCAGCATCGTAAAGCAGAATGACCCGTGCGACCACATATCTGACACACAGGACGAGTGTTGTTATTGCTTCCAGACCAGCCAGGGTTACTTACTTGTTGTGTGAAACCTCTACCACGGGTGGAGTATCCACCACGTCCCCTGCTACCAAAACGGTTATAAGAGCTTCCACGACCCCGGTTTGATGTGTTGTTGTAACCAGATCTCTGTGCTTGAAAGGCTATGTTGGGAGTAATATCAGTGGCTACATCATAAGACTGAATACGGGCATCAAAACCAGAGACCTCCGAGATAACATCATTCAGAGTAGGAACAGGCAAGCGGTTCATGGAGTTCTGTATAACAGTGACAACGGAATCATACTCTCTTCCCAAGCCATTAAGAAACGAGAAGATCTTCATAGACTCATCAACCGGCTTCCCAATGGAGCTCAACTTGTCACAGACAGAGCGAAACTCCCTACAGTAGGTTACAAAGTCTTTACCTCTTTTTGTCATGAGCTGAAGAGTACGTTTAAGCTAAAACTCACGAGCAACTGAGCTCTTGTTGTAGTTGTCAGCAAGAGAATACCAGACATCACGGGATGTGTTGAGGCAGTGGACTGTACCGAGAACCTCCTCTGTAAGAGTACCAAAGATCCAAGAGATGATAAGCTGGTCAGTACACGTCCATGCTTCAAACCTAGGGTTTGGTTCTTGAACAACCACATTGTTGACAATAGCTTGGATAAACTCCTCTGGTGGTGGAGATTGACCATTGACAAAATCGAGCAGTTTTTGGCTGCGAAGAAGAGACTCCATTTGAGTCTTCCATAGAAGGTAGTTGCTGTCACTCAGCTTGATTGTAACAGAACTCGAGACATGGATACTTGAAGGGAAAGGATAAGGATCTTGCTCAGCCATTACAGCACCTGTTAGGGTTTATATGAGCTCTGATACCTTGTGAATAAAGAAAGAACAGAGTATGAAGAAGAGACTTTTATTATACTTTCGGCTACTGTTCATAACAAGAGAGTGGACACATATATATACAAACCAGACACTGAGCTAAACCTAGTTCCCTTAATGTTGGACCACATAACACGTGTCTCATTCTCAGCTACAGTCCACAGATAACAAGGAGTTGTAATGGGTAGAAAGGACAGCTCCACAACTTGCTCCAGCTGGTTTGTCTCTTGTGTTGCTCTGCATTTCTTTGAGTACCGTTGTACTCTGTTGCAGGTTCTGTCTTGGGCCTAAGGTGAGTCCGTTGCAGCCCATTATACTCTGATCTTCTACAGTTATCTGGTTTCTTGTAGCAGAAGCAAACGCTGACGTGGAGAGGAGGAAGGAGGAGGTCGAGGTTAGAGAGAGGGAGCCAGTGGTCGTGGACGGGAAGAGCCACCGTGATGAGCTGGTTCCTAGTGGTGGTCACGTGGAAGCCACGTGCTTGCTCCGCCGCTTCTTCCATTGCTTGATATTTGTTTTTAGAGAGGGAATGAAGAATGTTTTGTGGTGTGTGGGTTTAGCTTATGCTGTGAAGAAGAGAATTTATAACCAATTGGACCCTAAAAGAGTTAGGTACTCAAATTTGAAGTGAATATTATTCAACAGAAAATGCAATAATAAATGTTAGAAATGTCATTGCCAACCACATTACATTACAGTTTTAGTTATCAAAGGTAAGTGTGTCTCTTAAATGCAGCGGAACAGATCATATGTCTTAATCCTAAGTCTTTAAATGGTAAATATGTAAGCTCCTAAATCATCTTATATATAATTCACAATATATATATATATATATATATTTTTTTTAATTCATAATATTTACATATATGATTTCTTTAAAAACATCATAACTATATGATGTTGTGAAGAAATTATAATGCTCAATGTATAATTAAAATGTAAATAGAAGAGGTTGTTTCTTCGGCGTTGGTAGTTAGACGAGTTTTGGTATTGCACCTAACCATTCTAATGACACCAAATGCTTACAGTTAAGGTATAATAACATAGTAGTGCGAAAAGTTCATTTTCATTTACTAAATGTTAACAATTGTAAGAATCACCTATAATATACAACAAATTGAAGATAACTGATCATGTAATTGTAATAATGTTAATTGGTGCATTACTAACTGGGTATAGCTGTTCGGTGTGTTACTAACTGGATATAACTGTTTGATTTATTTATACGAAAATATAAGTTAACACTTTCTTGTTATAGTGGTTATAAAAAAGGCCAGCTTTTTAATTAAAACCAAGTATGGATAGTTGTCCAAAAAAAAAACCAACTATGAAATAGGTTTTTTTTTTTTTGACTGAAGACTGACTAGTATGAATTAGTTTTAGAACTCACATCACAACTAACGTTCTAACGATCTAATTATTTGCACTGATTGGCTTCGTTTTATTATCTTGGATTCACTTCTAATTGTATTAAATTATTGATTATATATAGGATATAAAACAATAATAGATTATGGAGAGAGCTATGGAAATATTGGTTCAAAGTTTCACATATTCATTAGTTTTGTCTCTTTTGACTTTGATTGCCTTCATTTTTCAGCCAATCAATAGTTTCTCTTTTTAGAATATTGTCAACTGTTATTTGAGTATTCATTACAACAACCAAAATCATTTACAACTGAAACATACTATCGAATTAACATGAATTATAATAGGACTGACGACGGAAGTAGTACCATAAGAATATGTATGTTACAAACCTCAATTATATGCTTACGAATTTTTTATTTTATTTTTATAAATTACTTATTATTTTTATTAAGTTTTGCAGGTTAGCGGATCACGACTCAAATTTGGCGGATCCACAGTCGCCTCGCTTAAAACCAATTCAATCCCACTTACGCCCCAATGGGCCAAACAAGGCGGGGTCCGTTGATCATAATTCAAAATTTGTGCCCTATTTATAATCTCAATTTATGTATAGTAAATGTTATCCACAAATATTTTCAATAGCATATATCTTAAACTTATAAAATCTCATGTTTTAGATTTATACATGTATAATTGTTGAAAGTTTTGCATTTTAAAATTATTTTTTTATTAGTAAATTTGTAGTAGTAAATATCATATGTTAAGTTAATTTTTTATAATTTTGTAATTTACTTTATTGATATTTATATCTATTTTATTTTCAACTAAATATCTTTTGAATATAATGATATTTTCAAAAAAAAAATGATGATTGGTATATTATCATTGGTGTTTTAAAATCTAATGTGGACATATTTGGAGGTTCATAGCCTCAATTTTTATATAATAGAGCTTTAGAAATACTGAGAATTTTGAAAAACAAAATAATGAATCAAAAAATAATTTTTCATATTTTTTGTGTTTTCAATTTTTTGGATATATTTAATGGTTCATAAATATATAGTTCAATTATATAACTTAAACTTATGTATATTATATGTTATTTGTGAATATTTTCAATAGCATACTACTTTAAATTTGAAAATCATGTGTTTTAATTTTCTTAGTTATAACTGTTTGAAACTCTTAACTTTTAAAATATTTTTTTCTTTTGTTAGTCATTATGCTATTAGATTTCAAAATACTCTATATTAAGTTAATTTATTATTTTTTTCTGTTAATTTACTTTATTTGATGTTGATTTCTATTTTATTTTAAGGAAATATTTTTTTTTTTGAAACATTGATAATTTAAAATAATAAATTAAAATGATGATTTGTCATAATAGATTTAATGCTTTTAAATTTTATGTGGAGAATTTCAATGTCTTAAAGCCTCAAAATTCATTATAGATGATATTATATTTCAAATATGTAAAGATTAATTATCATTAATGCTTAAATATCTTTAGAAAAAGATTATTTACTATTTACTTACATATATGATTTAGTTTTATACAAATATACTACTATTTATAATAAATTTCTTATTTAAATTTATTTTGTATCAGACATATATATAGATAATTAAATTGATTTTATGAAGTGTTCTTTAAAAAAAAGCTTTAATGTAATTTTGTAGAAATATTTCATTATGACTCATAATAAAATATCTGTGCTAATTTAATACAATAGCCAAAAGTTCCACAATTTAGAAAATGGTTACAAACCCTTGAAGTAAATCCCCTATATGTGTCCAATGACTTCTCTATAAATTTTATCATTTCCTCAACGTTTTCTTTGTCTTTTTCAACTGTTCTAACAAATCAGTGACTCAATACTGTTGAATTTATTGTCTTTAGTTGCACTGAGATGGAAACACCAAAGAGCTTAGAGAAAATATCAGGGTGGGAAAATATGGAGAGAAACATATTAGCCAAGATATTTGGGATGCTCAACGTAGTTGATATAATCAAGGGGGCATCTTGCGTGTGTGTCTCATGGTTCCTTGCTTCTCACAACCGAGCTTTATGGAAGACTATAGACTTAAGTAATCTCAACTCAATTATTTCAAATGATCCCGATAAGCCATACTTGGATGCTTATGAGGAAGAACACAAACATGAGCTCAGAAACATCTTGACTCGAATAACTAAATTTAACAGCTCAGTCACCACAGATCTAGTTTTTGATTATCGTTACTACATACAAGAGGAAGAACTCGAGATCATTGCTCAAAGGTAAGTTATATCCCTAACTAATAGAAAATTTTGCAATCTTTTGTGTTCATTATTTTTTCTTGTTTTTGCTTTTTATTTTCAGGATGCCAAACTTAAGAAAAATGACACTACCGCTCTATCGTAATCTAAATGTGAATTCACTTATGATTACATTCAGCCAATGGAAGAATCTTCAAACGTTGTTCATTACTCAACCTGGTGTACCCATTAAAAAACCTAACCTTCGAGCCATTGGAGACAACTGCAAGAACCTCACCAGTTTGAAGCTTATCCGGCCATTAAACAAGGGCTTAGCCGAGCAAATAGTGAGTAACTTCTCAGAGCTGAAGAGTTTAAGCTTTCGAGGTGGATGTATATGCATGAAGGCACTACTATCACTTGTCACTGATCACCAAAACCTCAGGAACCTAAACCTTTCACATTGTTTATACGTAGATTTTAACAGATTCTACCAAAAAACAATGATGACGTCGTCATGTTTACATGCCCAAAATCTCGTACAAACTGCCACCCAGAAGCTTGACACATTTATCGTGTGTACAGATCCATGCGATACATGCAATGAGTTATGGGAACTTTATGGGGGTCGTTTGAATCTTTTCTACAGCAGCTGTACCTTGTCCCATGAAAAATGGCCCAATGAGCAATGGAAAATTGATGAGATAAAGGAACTTCAATTTTAGTATTTATTTGCTAGTGTTGTAATATTTAACATTTTACCAAAAAAAAATTTCAAAGTTTTGTTAGTGTCTTGAGTAAGTGGTTTATTTTCATGAAAATATTTTTGTTATTGGATTGTTTCTTCTTGGTGCCTTTCTAATTTCTACGATCGTTATAAATTGTTTATTAATCTATTTATATACTTATCACAGAAATTCAAAACAGTTTAGCTAAAGTTAACATTTATTCATGATTAAATTTTGAGTAAATGGGTGATCGTGAATAATTGAATTGGTTAATTGTCGATGATGAGTGTTTCTGTAAATAAATTACGAATGCAGGGAATAATGAGAGGGTAGACAACAAAATAATCATACAGATTCATTGTAACATACATGTACACTTTCTGAAATGCTAACCACTGATTAAAAAAGAAGAAAAAAAAAACATTTACGTTGTGACGTGATCTCTACTGTTTAAGGGTATGAATAATTAAACACCAGAAACTCTCTGTGTTGGTCTGATGAGTTAAACGACTATATATGTATATAGTTTTTGTGTCATGCACGTGAAAAATGATGGACGGTGACGCATGGACGGTGCAACCAACTTGGACGGCATGAACGGCGTGGACGGTGGAGTTGGTAGAAAGAAGAAAGCTTTGTCAATCTTGGTGGCTCCATCAAGCTCATGATCTCTCTATAAATAGCAAGCTTAGGTGAAGAAGCAAAACCATCCCAGAAATGCAAAAGAAAGAGAGAACAAGAAAGAAGAAGAAGAAACTTCTTCGTGAGAGAAAAAAAAAAACTTTTTTTGGTGTGAGTTGAGAGCTTTGTAAATTTTCCCGGGTTAATAATAAAAGACCTGTAGCAGGTCCGGAGACGTAGGCAAGATTGGCCGAACTCCGTTAACAATTTTGTGTGTGTCTTCCCGCTCCCGCAAATTCTGATTTTTCCGCAAGGAAATTTGACCCGTATTTCCTAACAACTGGTATCAGAGCTTGAGTTACGGTGATCGGTCAAAAAAATTGTTGGGTTACTATTCACGTGAATAGTTATTTCGTGAATAGTGAATTTTGTCGGTAACATCGGTTCGTCGACGGAGGTGTTTTAAACACGGTGGTTTCAGAAACGATGGGAGGCGAAGACGGTTCGACACACAGTATCGGGAAATTTGACGGTACAGACTATGCATTTTGGAGAATGCAGATTGAAGATTATCTGTACGGAAAGAAGCTCCATCAACCGCTGAGCAACAAGCCTGAGAAGATGGATCAAGACGAGTGGGAGCTCCTTGATAGACAAGTTCTGGGTGTTATAAGGTTAACACTATCGAAAAAAGTTGCTCACAACATTGCGAAGGAGAAGACCACAGAAGGGCCCATGAAAGTTCTCTCTGATATGTATGAAAAACCTTCGGCAAATAATAAAGTGTTTCTCATGAAGAAACTCTTTCATTTGAAGATGGAAGAAGGTGGCCTGGTTGCCGCACATGTGAACGAGTTCAACACGATTGTCAACCAACTGTCATCGGTTGAAATCGAGTTTGAAGATGAAGTGCGAGCACTGATCTTGTTGGCATCTCTGCCAAATAGTTGGGAGCCAATGCGAGCAGCGGTTAGTAATTCTGTGGGTACTCAAAAGCTCAAATTCAATGATGTTAGAGATCGTATCCTTGCTGAGGAAGTTCGAAGGATAGACTCTGGGGAAGCATCAACGAGCTCTGCTTTCAACGTGGAAAACAGAGGGAGAAACCCAGATAGAAATAACCGGAGTAATGGCAGATCAAAGTCAAGGAGTGGACGGGGTCAGTCCAAATTCAGACAGCCTGCAGAGTGCTGGAATTGTGGAAAGACAGGCCATAATAAGAAGAATTGCCGGGCACCACCGAAGAAGGAAGACAACACTAGAGGAGGAGCCAATGCAGTGACATGTGAAATCGCTGATGCATTGGTAGTGTCTGTTGATTCCCCGAGGAAAAGTGAAGCTCGTGATGTAGCTACAAATAACACCAAAGCGTCAATCTCCTATGTTGATAGCCCAGTCGATTCATGGGTTCTTGACTCAGGAGCGTCATTCCACACTACACCGCACCAAAATATTATGGAGAATTATGTTGCGGGAAATTACGGAAAGGTATATCTTGCTGATGGATTACCTTTGGACATAGTTGGTATTGGAGATATCAACCTAAAGATGTCAGATGGACGTGTGTGGAAGATTACGAAGGTTAGACATGTACCCAAGTTGATGCGAAACCTGATCTCAGTAGGTCAACTTGATGATACGGGGCATGATGTAAATTTTGGTGGTGGAGCCTGGAGAGTCAGGAAAGGTTCCATGGTGGTAGCTAGAGGTCATAAAAGAGGCACTCTTTATATGACGACGAGTTATCAAGACACTGTTGCTGTTGTCGAGAATGCCAAACAGACCAAGTTGTGGCATTGTAGGTTGGGGCACATGAGTGAGAAAGGGATGAAACTCATGGTGGAAAATGGCGCTCTTCCGGATCTGAAGACGGTGGATCATCAGATGTGTGAAAGCTGCATCCTTGGGAAACAGAAACGAGTTAGTTTCTCTAAAGGAGGAAGAGAGCCAAAATCTGAGAAGTTAGAGCTGGTGCACACTGACGTGTGGGGACCCGCTCCTGTTGCATCGCTGGGAGGTTCGTACTACTATGTGACCTTTATTGATGACTCCACAAGGAAGGTGTGGGTCTACTTCATGAAGAACAAGTCTGAAGTGTTCTCGGTTTTCAAAAGATGGAAAGCCATGGTTGAGATTGAGACGAATCTCAAGTTGAAGTGTCTAAGGTCTGATAATGGTGGTGAATATATCAGCGACGAGTTCAAGAGATATTGCGCTGATGGTGGGATCAAGATGGAGAAGACTATTCCGGGAACGCCTCAACAGAATGGAATAGCGGAAAGGATGAACCGAACCTTGAATGAGCGTGCAAGGAGCATGAGATTGCACTGTGGATTGCCTAAGACGTTTTGGGCAGATGCAATCAGTACCGCAACTTTCTTAATAAATAGAGGACCGTCGGTGCCGTTGGGATTCAAGATCCCTGAAGAAGTTTGGAGCGGCAAGAAAGTAAACCTTTCTTATCTAAAGGTATTTGGATGCTTAGCTTATGTTCACATTGACGATGCTGCACGAAGTAAACTTGATTCAAAGTCGAAGAAGTGTTACTTCATCGGTTATGGTAACGAGGAGTTTGGTTACCGGTTTTGAGATGATGAAAATCGAAAGATCATCCGCAGCAAGAATGTTGTGTTCAACGAAGAAGCGTTGTACAAGGATAAGCTAAAAGAAGGCTCAGAGAGGAAAGAGCCAGAAGTTGTTGACCTAGGAGATATCCTGACACCGGAGTTGCCACAGGATACCCCAACAACAGAAGAAGAAATCTCTCAAGAAGAGAGTAGTGAGGCTGATGAGAATGATGATTCTGAAGTGGTCCCATATACACCAGTCACAGAGTTACGACGCTCGAGTAGAATCATCAGAAAGCCTGTAAGATTTTCTCCATCGCTTAACTACATTCTGCTCACAGATAGAGGCGAGCCTGAATTTTATGAGGAGGCTATGCAAGTTGATGAGTCGATCAAGTGGGAGCTTGCAATGAACGACGAGATGGATTCGTTGTTATCAAATCACACATGGGAGTTAGCAGATTTGCCTAAGAATAAAAAGGCATTGCATAACAAGTGGGTCTACCGAATAAAAGAAGAAACTGATGGGAGTACGCGCTATAAGGCGAGGCTTGTTGTGAAAGGATTTCAACAAAAAGAAGGCGTTGACTACACTGAAATCTTTTCTCCAGTAGTCAAGTTGGTAACTATTAGAACGGTTCTTGGACTGGTAGCAAAGGAGGATTTGCATCTTCAGCAGATGGATGTGAAGACGGCATTTCTTCACGGTGATTTGGATGAAGAAATTTATATGAAGCAACCCGAAGGCTTTGAGGTCAAAGGAAAGGAAAGCCTTGTTTGCAAGCTTAAGAGGAGTTTGTACGGTTTGAAACAAGCTCCAAGACAGTGATATAAGCGGTTCGACAGCTTTATTAAAGGCGTTGGTTTCTTGAGGTGTGAAGCTGACCACTGTTGTTACTTCAAGAAGGTTCAAGAGTCCTACTTGATATTGCTCCTATATGTGGATGACATGCTGATAGTAGGAGCAGACTTGCATGAGATCAATAGCTTGAAGACGAAACTCTCGGAAGAGTTTGCGATGAAAGACCTTGGAGAAGCAAGGCAGATTTTAGGAATGAGAATCACTAGAAGCAAAGAGGGTCTCAAGCTATCACAAGAGGAGTATGTGAAGAAAGTTCTCAAGAGGTTTAATATGGATGACGCGAAGCCAGTCAGTACTCCTCTGGCGAATCATTTTCGGTTATCCAGAGAACAGTCTCCAAAGACGGAAGACGAGATGGAATATATGGATAAAGTTCCATATGCTTCTGCTATAGGCAGCCTAATGTACGCGATGATATGTACAAGGCCAGACATTGCACATGCAGTGGGAGTCGTCAGCAGATTTATGAGCAATCCAGGAAAGGAACATTGGGAAGCTGTTAAGTGGATTTTCAGATATCTAAAAGGGAATCCAAGTTTGTCGCTATGTTTCACAAAGTCTGAAATGGGATTGCAAGGATATGTTGATGCTGACAACGGAGGTGACATTGACAGCACGAAAAGCACAACCGGATATGTCTACACTTTTGGTGGTACTGCAATTTGTTGGGTTTCAAAATTGCAGAAAATTGTATCTCTATCAAGCTGTAAAGCTGAGTATGTTGCGGTTACGGAGGCAACAAAAGAAATGATGTGGTTACAGTCTTTTCTACAAGAGTTGGACCATGACCAAGGGAAAAGTGTGTTGTACTGTGATAGTAAGAGTGCCATTGATTTGGCAAAGAATCCGGTTTACCATGCTCGGACGAAACACATACATCGTCGGTATCATTTCATCAGATCAGCGTTAGAAGATGAAATGTTGGTGCTTGAGAAGATCCCAGGAAGTAAAAATCCGGCAGACATGCTAACGAAGGTCGTGCCGTGTGAGAAGCTGAGGTTGTGTACAACCTCAGTTGGCTTGTTGGCGTAACAAGCTAGGAAGACCTGCTACATTGATCGAAGTGTGAAGACAGATTGAAATCAGTCTTCAAGTGGGAGATTGTCATGCACGTGAAAAATGATGGACGGTGACGCATGGACGGTGCAACCAACTTGGACGGCATGAACGGCGTGGACGGTGGAGTTGGTAGAAAGAAGAAAGCTTTGTCAATCTTGGTGGCTCCATCAAGCTCATGATCTCTCTATAAATAGCAAGCTGAGGTGAAGAAGCAAAACCATCCCAGAAATGCAAAAGAAAGAGAGAACAAGAAAGAAGAAGAAGAAACTTCTTCGTGAGAGAAAAAAAAAAAAACTTTTTTTTTGGTGTGAGTTGAGAGCTTTGTAAATTCTCCCGGGTTAATAATAAAAGACCTGTAGCAGGTCCGGAGACGTAGGCAAGATTGGCCGAACTCCGTTAACAATTTTGTGTGTGTCTTCCCGCTCCCGCAAATTCTGATTTTTCCGCAAAGAAATTTGACCCGTATTTCCTAACATTTTGATGAGGACCTCAAGTCAGTAGTGACTCACAACTCATAAGATAAATTATACAAGCTACATCGGAGTCAGTAGCAACATAGGTGCATTAAAAATGATGAATGTGTAACCACGAGGAGTTTAACCGTGAAACAACTAGCGATAGAATGTCAACTCATCCAGATCACGCGACGAATTAGTTTCATACGAAAAAAATTATTGGTTTAGAAAATATATCATTTATAAGTCAAGCTAATTACTATGCATCTGAACTGATTGAATTTAAGAAAAGTAATTCTTTTCTTAAGGAATGTGCAACTAAAACTCACGTAAACTAGGAGATTATTCCTTACATCTAAGAACACTTGGAGAGTTGTAATCATGTACAAAACCTCACTAGATCATTTGGATTCTTCACCATCTCAACTTACCATTTTTGGAGCTGATTTGCTTTCAATCCCAACTATTCTATTCTTTCAGTTTTGCAAATAAGTTGACGATTTTCTCCATCAACCATAAGCTCCCAAAGGCTCCTAGAATCTTTTAATGAAACAGAGGGAGTATATTACAATTCAGTAACGGAAGAGCCTTCCCAAGAACCATCATAGGGATCCCCTCCACTAGTTTTCCAGCCTTTGAGTTTTGACGGTGAGTTTAAGCTCGTGAACATCACATTCAACGCAGAGACTGCCAAATAAATTCTAATTAATTTCTCGATTAATTTGATTAATTGTTTAATTACACAAACACAATGACATGTAGGCCGAGAATGTAATTATACCTTCTTGTTTCTCGGTTTTTGCTTGAACTAAAGTGACGATAATAGCTAGAGATGCGATCAAGAGCCGTTGCTTCTGCATCATATCTTGATATTCACTAAAAATGTTTATAATAAGATTAATAGACATTTATATAAAATTTATATAGTTATTGTAGGATGCAAAAAAATAGAAAAGAGAATTGTACAATATATATATATATAAAATCTATCTGTATAGATATCACCATCTATATCCAAAAAATTGTATGCTTTGGAAAAAGCTTATACAGTTTGAGAAATAGTTAATTTTGTTGTAAAACTTGTGTTTAGTTGGTTTTAGAAAATACAACATAAAAGAATAGGGAGAAAATTAAAGTGAATTTAGCTATTTTAAAAAGATAAATACTGTAATTACTTAGACTAAAATGTATAAATATAGTTTTAAAAAAAAATTGTACTTACCTAAACCTTACAACACCAATTGGACCATAAGAGCATTAACAATGGAAGTGCTTATTATGATCTTTCAACATAAAAAAAAAAGTAGAAAGAGATGAGAGAGACAAAGAACATATGAGAGACGATTGTCCAAAGAGAAACGTCTCTTAACAATTCATGACATTTGTCATATTTTAAATGGTTACAACCTTTTATGTTTAGATTTTAATTATATTACTGAATGATATTAATAAAACACGTTAAATATATTTTTGTTAGAGACGAATCCGTTGCGGATGAATATAAGTACATAACTATCAGTCAACAGAAAAGGAAAAACTATCAGCGGTGAAAGGACATTGCAGTTGGGTTTGACAATAAAAAGTACATATTGCCAACGACATTAAACAATTTACTTTATTTTTACTTTACAACACAACATTCTTCCACGGTTGACAAGTATCTCTAGACCCCTTCCAAAAATGTGTATAGTACAACACCGAAGTGATTGCGGAACCCGTCACCTTTCCATTACAGCTATAACAGGTAGGTGAGTTTCTTAAATGCAGCGTAACAGATCATCTGTCTTAATCCTAAACAAATCTTTAAATGTTAAATATGTATAGCTCTTAAATCATCTTATATATATACTATAATTTTTCAAACTATATAATTTTTTTGGTTCGGTCTAGCTTGTATGGTAAGTATATTCCACGATCTATATGTACTTGAACATCCGTTGTAAACTTACGTTGTATAGACTTCACTTTGATACGTATGATTTGTCAAGACAGGACACATATGCTAAACATGACCAATTGTTGACATGAAGAAATCATGGATCCCTAAAACATGGTTCCCAAAATTATGGACCTTGTTTATGGGAGCTCATGAATTCATGGATCCTTAAAACATGGTTCCCAAAATCATGGACCTTGTTTATGGGAGTTCATGAATTCATGGACCTTGTTTATGGAAGATGTCTTTTGTATTCTCTATATATTACAATGTATTTACAAAGAAATGAATCAAGGAAATAAGTTTCTCTCCTTCTTATTCTTATTTGTTCTTGAGTGTTCTTGAGTGTTCTTGAGTGTTCATACTCTTTTTCTTCATAAATCATCAATTCTAACATGGTATCAGAGCTTTAAGCTCCTACTTCATTCCGCAAACCTTCTCTATCCTTCTCTTTTATTCAGCAAAGCTTTTATGTTATTCTCATTCCGCAAATCATAAAAATGGAGAAGGAAAACATAATTTCCGTGACCCTTGAGGGTCCTAATTATCTCTCATGGTCAAGAGTGGCCAGAATCACCTTGGGATGTCATGAACTTTGGGACAGCCATATCATGAAGGCTGGAACTTCAAAGAGGATGGCTGAAGAAGATAGATACGTGAACAACCACAACCAATGGGTTCAAGAAGACCAACAAGCTCTGGCTCTCATCTGTAACTCCTTGTCAAAACCAATCCTGAAAATCAATTCTCACATCAAAACCGCCAAGAGACTATGGGAGAGTCTTCAAACCGCTTATGGGTGTTTATGGGAGAGTCTCCAAACCATCTATGAGAACGACCGGTTCCTCAGCTTTCTCCTACACCTAGACTCATCATTCAACACACTGATAAATAATTTCTTTACTGGAAGAAAGATTTCATGCCTAGATGATGGTGATCCTCTCAAAGGCCAGCCGGATAAATGTAAACCCAAGGAGCATCAAGCAATTCAAGGGAGAACCATGTATTCTGCTCACATGGGTGATTCAACTGAAGACATGTGGAGAAATCAAGTTGGTACAACCTCATCTGATGATTTTGTGACCAGAAAAGACGCCAATTCCTTTATCTGGAGCACTGTCTTGGCTCTCATTGCTTCCAAGAAGGCTGGTACACATTCTCTTGACTCTAAACCTATCATAATAGATTCAGGAGCAAGCCATCACATGATTTGTGATAGGAACTTGATTAGTAATATCCAGCATGCCGTAGGGAATGTAGTCATAGCAAATGGTGATAAGGTGAAGATAGAAGGGATAGGGAACCTTAAAGTGTTTGATAAGGAATCTACTGCCTTGTATATGCCTGGATTTTCATCTAACTTGTTATCAGTAAGAAGGGCTACGATTGATTTGGGCTGCCAAGTTGTGTTCAGACCAGATGAAGTTGAGTTTCAAGACCTGAAGACAGGAAAGGTCATTGGAAAAGGGCACAACCATCAGCAGATGTATCATCTTGAGAGGAATATGGTGCCAGAATCATCTATGCCTCACTGCCTGGCTAGCACCGTTAATGGCGCTGAGAACACAATATGGCACGCCAGATTGGGACATCCCCATACAAGAGCTCTAAACCTGATATTCCCTGGAGTGGTGTCTAAGAATGAAGAGTGTGAAGCCTGCATATTGGGGAAGCATTGTAGGACAGTCTTTCCACGGTCTGGCACCACCTATGAGAGTTGCTTTGACTTGGTTCACTCTGATGTATGGACGGCTCCATGTGTGTCAAGGGAGAATCACAAATACTTTGTCACCTTCATTGATGAAAAATCCAAATACACTTGGTTGACACTGATTCAGTCCAAGGATAGGGTGTTAGACGCCTTCAAGAATTTCCAAGCTCATGTCTCTAACCATTTCAATGCCAAGCTGAAGATCCTCAGATCAGACAATGGTGGAGAATACACAAGTCATGCATTCAAACAGTACCTGGCTCAACATGGAATTATTCATCAAACAAGCTGTCCATATACTCCTCAACAAAACGGAGTTGCTGAAAGGAAGAACAGACACCTGATGGAGGTAGCCAGATCAATGATGTTCCACACCAATGTTCCAAAAAGATTCTGGAGTGATGCGGTGGTGACTGCTACTTATCTGATCAATAGGACTCCAACTCAAGTCCTCAAAGATCTATCACCGTTTGAAGTCCTTAACCAGACCAAGCCAGCTTTGGACCACTTACGGGTGTTTGGATGTCTCTGCTTTGTGCTGATACCAGGGGAGCAGAGAAACAAACTGGATGCCAGGAGCACAAAAGCGATGTTCATTGGCTACTCTCCAACACAAAAGGGGTATAAGTGCTATGATCCAGTAGCCAGAAAAGTTTTAATATCAAGGGATGTGAAGTTTGTGGAAACAAAAGGATATTATGAGGTGAAGAATTGGGATGATCTGAGGGACTTACCGCAATCAGAAAGAGCCACAAACCTCAGAATCATTTTGGAGAACTTCGGCATTGGCATGTCTCCAGCAACTCAAGAAACAAGGAATATCCCTGAAGCTACTGCACCTGTTCCAGAAGCTGTAGTTGAAGAAGATGTGATTAATGAAAATGAAAAAATTGCCCATCCTGACCCTGAAAGGGGGAATCAACAAGAAGCCCATGATCAGGATGAGACCAAATCAGAATCAGTTCCTGAGACTCAAGATCAAGTTCCAGAAGAAACAAATGAGGCAGCAACTGATCAGATACAGCCTTTGCGAAGGAGCACAAGAATCAGGCAACCGAAAGTCTACTTCAATGCTAAAGCTGTGGCACATCCAGTGAGTGCAGTATGCTCGCTTGCTCAATATCCAGAAGAACATCAAGTCTTCATTGGAGAATTGGATCAAGAGTACATCCCAAACACCTATGAAGAGGCAATGCAAGACAAAGAATGGAGAGAATCTGTTGAAGAAGAGATCAATGCCATGATCAAGAACAACACCTGGTATGAGACTGAGCTTCCAAGAGGAAAGAAAGCCGTGACCAGCAGACTCTTGCATACCATCAAGTATCTTGCAAATGGAAAGCCAGAAAGGAAGAAAACCAGACTGGTAGCAAGAGGATACACACAAGTGTATGGAGAAGATTATCTAGACACGTTTGCACCAGTGGCGAAGCTTCATACAATCCGGATACTCATCTCATTGGCAGTGAACCTAGAGTGGGATCTTTGGCAAATGGATGTAAAGAATGCTTTTCTACAAGGTGAACTAGAAGATGAAGTGTACATGAGACCACCTCCGGGAATGAAAGAGATGGTAAAGCCAGGAAATGTCCTCAGACTCAGAAAGGCGGTCTATGGCTCGAAGCAATCACCAAGAGCTTGGTACCACAAACTAAGCACTACATTGAATGGAAGAGGATTTGTGAAGTCTCAAGCGGATCACACACTCTTCACTCTCACCAGCAAGTCCGGGATTATTGTGATCCTAGTCTATGTGGACGACATCATCATTACTGGTAGTGACAAGGAGGGGATGCCACCAAGACATTCCTCAAGACCGCATTTGACATCAAGGATCTAGGTGAACTGAAGTACTTCCTCGGGATTGAGATGTGCAGATCAAAGGAGGGGTTGTTCATGTCCCAAAGAAAATATACTTTGGATATTCTAAAGGAGGCAGGAGATCTTGGAAGAAGACAAGCCAAGACACCACTTGAAGAAGGCTACAAGACACTGCGAGAGGGGGAGTATGAAGATACTCCATTTGAAGATGTCAAGCAATATAGGAGAATTGTTGGAAAGCTGATCTATCTAACCATTACCCGGCCAGATGTTTGTTTTGCAGTAAATCAGGTGATCCAGCACATGCAAAATCCCAAGGTTCATCACTGGAACATGGTGGAGAGAATCCTAAGATACTTAAGGGAGGCTCCGGGTCAAGGCGTATGGATGGCTTGCAACAGAAACACTGAGGTTGTTGGATACTGTGATGCAGATTGGGCTGGAGACAGAACAGACAGAAGATCAACTACCGGCTATTGCACATTCATTGGAGGAAATTTGGTTACATGGAAGAGTAAGAAGCAGAAGGTTGTGTCTTGCTCAAGTGCAGAAGCAGAGTATAGATCAATGAGGAAATTAACCAGTGAACTCATCTGGATAAAGAGTCTTCTAGGCGACTTGGGGATTGAGATCACCAACCCCATGACCATGCATTGTGACAACCAAGCCGCAATACACATTGCGTCCAATTCAGTCTTCCATGAGAGGACAAAACACATAGAAGTAGACTGCCACAAGGTAAGACAAGCAGTAGAGCAGCAAGTGATCCTCCCATGCTACACAAGGAGTGAAGATCAACTGGCGGACATCTTCACCAAGGCGGCCAGCAGCAAAGTTTGTGAGTCCATTCTTCCAAGACTAGGACTCATAAACCTTCCATGTCAGTGATCCCCTCACCATGGAGTGTTCTACTCTTTTTCCTTTGCTTGGTTTTTATCCCAAGTGGTTTTTCCAAGTAAAGGTTTTAATGAGGGAATACTTCATGGCTTTCCAAGCTTGACTTGTTTCATATGGTCAAGCTTGAGGGGGAGTGTTGACATGAAGAAATCATGGATCCCTAAAACATGGTTCCCAAAATTATGGACCTTGTTTATGGGAGCTCATGAATTCATGGATCCTTAAAACATGGTTCCCAAAATCATGGACCTTGTTTATGGAAGATGTCTTTTGTATTCTCTATATATTACAATGTATTTACAAAGAAATGAATCAAGGAAATAAGTTTCTCTCCTTCTTATTCTTATTTGTTCTTGAGTGTTCTTGAGTGTTCTTGAGTGTTCATACTCTTTCTCTTCATAAATCATCAATTCTAACACCAATGACCATAGTGCTTGAAAAAAAATGTGTATAGTATATATATATACCAAAGTGATTAGTGAACGCGCCACCTTTTTAAGCATCAATATGCAATATTTTAGTAAAAAAAAATATATTGTTTTATTTATATTAGTAGAGGTACGTCTAGTTTTAGTAGTTAAATCTGGTTAGTGATATTTTGGGGCTAAAATATAATAACTACGAAGATAATTAGTGGATGATTAAATCTATAAATAGCTATCAGTGTTACCAAACCATCAGAGTAGTGTTGACTAAACTTTAAATGGTACAACCGCACAAGAACGAAGCTCCAGTTACTAGTTAGCTTGTAACATGTATTCAGTCAGTACATTACTTACCGATCAACTTACATCACGAATAATTAAATAATTTTAAAGTATTAATTTATTAATTCATAAACATATATGATTTCCTTGAAAACATCACAACTATATGAATTTGTGAAGAAATTCTAATGCTCAGTTATATTGAACATCTAAATAGAAGAGGTTGTTTTTTTCGGCGTTGGTGGTTAGACGAGTTTTGGTATTGCACGTAACCATTTTTTAATGTATAAAAAAAACACGCAACAGAAACATAATAGATTAGGGTTTAATATCAAATACGACATGCATAACACAAATGAGAAGGACTATACGTTATTGACATTGCACTAGCCAAAATATTAAATATTGAGGTAATTATTGTCAATAGGTTTAAGCACTTGAGAAGCCTCTTTCTCAATAAACTTCAACTGTCCTTTCGTGAGGTGCAAGTAAACCATCCAGTCTCCGGCCACCGCGGGGCTCGGCATAGGCATCACATATCCTGCAGTACCTCCCCATGGGAAATGGTAAGATCCAAAAACCGGTGAGCCCCACCCAAAATCCACTTGGGTCACCGGAAAACTCCTCCCTGAAGACACCACAAAGGCGGGTCCATCTTCTGACCCGGTGCTGTAGATTCTTGAAACCACAGGTGTTGGACGGTGTGACTCAACCCAATCAATCAAGTTCAAGAAATGTTCTTGGGTCACAGAACTCTCCAAGAACCTGTGAACCTCTTCGGCCACCCAAGACAATGGCTTGCTGATCAAGTCATCGATTTTTTGTCCACCAAATGGGATCGAGAGAACGTTTCCAAAGTAAGTTTTAATTTCTTTCTCCACAAGTCTCTCCCTTCCGTCAACAACGATCCCTAGTTTCGAGTTCTTGGTCGGGAGTTGATCTGTTGCCGCGTGTTCGTGTTGGGCCACGAGTTTCCATAGAAACGCACTGAACGATTCAAGTTTCGTCCTACGTTTTGAGCCGCTTGCTTGGGTTTGAAGCATGTCTAGGGCATCCTCTTTGATGTAATAGAGACGGCTCGCGAGGACATTGTCTGTATTTGTGGTTTCTTTCGGGAGGGGAAAGGACGTGACATGTATATACATCTGGTCTATAGATGAATCCGTGACTGCGCATGGTCGTCTAGGGTTTAATAGAGATCTTCGAAACAATGGTACACTAGAGCTTGGTACATTGGATCGAGAGAACTCGGCCCACGATACGAGGAACATGTTCATGGAATACGCATCTGCAACACGATGATCAAATGTGCATCCCACAACTATGCTCTTACATTTCAGTTCAGTCACCTGTTCAGACAACGAAACAAAAAAAGTAGAGTTATATTGTTTTTTTTAGTGAACTACTACTTTATTAAAATTATGGAGAATTAATAACCTAATAAATAAATGGTTCATTATCTGACAGTTGATTTTAAATTAAAAGCATATGGATAAATCCGAATTAAAAAAATATATATATTGTTACCTGAATCGCTATGACTCCGTGTTTTTGTTGAAAAATAAACTTGATTTGGGTTAATCATTGGGCTAATAATCTACTAATCATATTAGCCCAAATTTGACCCAAGTTCTAGAATTTATCTAGAAAAATCTTCCACCTCCTTAAGATAAAAAATCTAGATATTTTCATAGAATTATCTAGATAATTAAAATAAAAATATCAAGATATTTTAGTTGAATTATCTAGATTTAAAATTAAAATATGTAAGATATTTTGTACTTTGGAGGCTATAAATACCTCCACTCCCTTCACATTTTGTATCATCCAAGTTTTCAAGAATCATCCAAGTAATAAGAAGTTTCCTCTTCATAAAATCTCTTCTCTTCAAACACTTAAACACTTTCTCCATTTCTAATAAGTTTTTCATTCCAGCAAAGTGATATCAGAGCTACAAGATCATTTTGAAGATGGCAAGTAGTGGTGTTCCCTTCCAAGTTCCAATGCTCACAAAGAGCAACTATGACAATTGGAGTTTAAGGATGATTGCTATCTTAGGAGCACATGATGTATGGGAGATAGTTGAGAAAGGCTTCATTGAACCAGAGAATGATGGTGGTTTATCTCAAGCTCAAAGAGATGGCTTGAGAGATTCAAGAAAGAGAGACAAGAAGGCTCTCTGTCTAATCTATCAAGGTTTAGATGAAGATACATTTGAGAAGGTTGCTGGAGTAAAGACATCTAAAGAAGCATGGGAGAAGCTTCAAACCTCTTACAAGGGAGCGGAACAAGTTAAGAAGGTACGTCTACAAACTTTACGAGGAGAATTTGAGTCATTACAAATGAAGGAAGGAGAACTCATCTCAGATTACTTCTCAAGAGTCTTGACTGTTACTAATAACCTAAAAAGAAATAGTGAGAAGTTAGATGAGGTGAGAATCATGGAGAAAGTTCTTAGATCGCTCGATTCAAAATTTGAGCACATTGTTACCGTAATTGAAGAAACAAAAGACTTGGAGACAATGACGATGGAGCAACTTCTTGGATCACTACAAGCTTATGAAGAAAAGAGGAAGAAGAAAGAGGATATTGTTGAGCAAGTTCTCAAGATGAGAATTGATCACAAAGAAGAAAGTAGCCGAAATAATCCAAGACGTGGTGGCAGTCATTTCAGAGGAAGAGGTCGTGGTGTAAATGGACGAGGTTGGAGACCATATGAAGACAACTTTAACCAAAGAGGAGAGAGCTCATCAAGAGGTCGTGGAAGGGGAAATGCAAAATCAAGGTACGATAAATCAAACGTCAAATGCTATAGCTGCGGAAAGTTTGGACATTATGCTTCTGAATGCAAAATTCCAAACAACAATAGAGTTGAAGAGAAGTCCAACTATGTTGAAGAAAGGAGTAAAGAAGAAGATATGCTATTGATGGCTTACAAGAAGGATGAGCCAAATGAAGTTAGCAGATGGTACCTTGATATTGGTGCTAGCAATCACATGTGTGGGAACAAAAGCATGTTTGTGGAGCTTGATGAATCGGTGAAAACCAATGTGGCTTTGGGAGATGAATCGAAGATGGAGGTGAAAGGTAAAGGTAATATTCTCATCCGCTTGAAGAATGGAGATCATCAATTCATTTCTAATGTTTATTACATCCCAAGCATGAAGACCAACATCTTGAGCCTAGGACAACTCTTGGAGAAAGGTTATGATATTCGACTAAAGGATAATAACCTTACTCTAAGAGATAATGCAAATAATCTCATCACAAAAGTACCAATGTCAAGAAATAGAATGTTTGTCCTAAACATTCAAAATGACATTGCACGATGTCTCAAGATGTGCTACAAGGAGGAGTCATGGCTTTGGCATCTTCGGTTTGGGCATCTCAACTTTGGAGGCTTAGAGCTACTTTCTAAGAAACAAATGGTGAGAGGATTACCTTGCATCAACCATCCAAATCAAGTGTGTGAAGGGTGTTTACTTGGAAAGCAATTCAAAATGAGTTTTCCAAAGGAGTCGGAGACAAGAGCAAGAAAGCCATTAGAGCTCATACATACAGATGTATGTGGCCCAATCAAACCAAGCTCACTTGGTAAGAGTAACTACTTCCTTCTCTTTATTGATGATTTTTCAAGAAAAACATGGGTTTACTTTTTGAAAGAAAAATCAGAAGTGTTTGAAAATTTCAAAAAGTTTAAAACCCAAGTTGAGAAGGAAAGTGGTCTTGTGATTAAGACCATGAGATCCGATCGGGGAGGAGAATTTATGTCCAAGGAATTTCTGAAGTATTGTGAAGATAATGGTATTCGAAGACAATTGACGGTGCCAAGAACCCCTCAACAAAATGGAGTAGCGGAAAGAAAGAATAGGACTATTCTTGAGATGGCAAGAAGCATGCTCAAGAGTAAGAATCTACCAAAGGAGTTATGGGCAGAAGCGGTCGCGTGTGCGGTGTACATATCAAACCGATCTCCAACGAAGAGCATTTCTGGAAAGACACCACAAGAAGCTTGGAGTGGAAGGAAGCCCGGTGTCTCACACCTAAGAGTCTTTGGAAGCCTTGCTCACGCTCATGTTCCAGACGAGAAGCGGAGCAAACTAGATGATAAAAGTGAGAAGTACATTTTCATTGGATATGATGCTAACTCCAAAGGCTACAAGCTCTACAATCCTGAAACAAAGAAGACAATTATAAGTCGGAATGTCATCTTTGACGAAGAAGGAGAATGGGATTGGAGATCAAATGATGAAGACTACAACTTCTTTCCATCTTTTGAAGAAGAGAACCTGGAGCAAACAAGAGAAGACTCAGCTACACCACCAACTTCACCAACACCAAATTCTCAAGGAGATGAAAGCTCAAGTGAAAGGACTCCACGTTTTAGAAGTCTACAAGACATTTATGAGGTAACCGAAAATCAAGACAATCTCACTTTATTTTGTCTTTTTGCGGATTGCGAGCCTATGAACTTTGAAGAAGCTCAAGAAAAGAAGTCATGGAAAATTGCAATGGATGAAGAAATCAAGTCGATCCAAAAGAATGATACATGGGAGTTGGCTTCACTTCCTAATGGGCATAAGGCAATAGGTGTGAAGTGGGTGTACAAGGCAAAGAAGAACTCTAGAGGAGAAGTTGAAAGATACAAGGCTAGACTGGTGGCAAAAGGTTATAGTCAAAGAGCCGGAATCGACTATGATGAGGTATTTGCTCCAGTTGCTCGTTTAGAAACAGTTAGGCTAATCATTTCATTGGCAGCCCAAATGAGATGGAAGATACATCAAATGGATGTCAAATCTGCCTTCTTAAATGGAGACCTTGAGGAAGAAGTCTACATTGAGCAACAACAAGGCTACATAGTCAAAGGTGAAGAAGACAAAGTCTTGAGGCTGAAGAAGGCACTTTATGGATTAAAGCAAGCACCAAGAGCATGGAACACTCGGATTGATAAGTACTTCAAGGAGAAAGACTTCATCAAGTGTCCATATGAGCATGCACTTTATATCAAAACCCAAAACAATGATATATTGATTGCATGCTTGTATGTGGATGACTTGATATTCACCGGCAACAATCCGATTATGTTTGAAGATTTCAAGATGGAGATGACAAAGGAGTTCGAGATGACTGATATTGGATTGATGTCATACTACCTTGGCATTGAAGTAAAGCAAGAAGAAAATGGAATCTTCATCACTCAAGAAGGATATGCTAAAGAAGTGCTTAAGAAGTTCAAGATGGATGACTCAAATCCAGTTGTTACACCAATGGAATGTGGAGTCAAGTTTTCAAAGGAAGAAGAAGGAGAGAGTGTTGATCCAACACTCTTTAAGCGCTTAGTTGGAAGTCTACGTTATCTAACTTGCACAAGGCCCGACATCTTACACGCGGTTGGAGTTGTGAGTCGATATATGGAGCATCCAACAACAACTCATTTCAAGGCAGCTAAGAGGATCTTACGCTATATCAAAGGTACAATCAATTTTGGCTTGTATTACTCTATCTCTGACGATTACAAGCTTTTTGGATATAGCGATAGTGACTGGGGTGGAGACGTTGATGACCGAAAAAGCACAAGTGGCTTCGTATTTTTCATTGGAGAAACCGCTTTCACATGGATGTCAAAGAAGCAACCAATTGTTACCCTTTCTACTTGTGAAGCGGAGTATGTAGCGGCTACTTCATGTGTTTGCCATGCTATTTGGTTACGAAACTTGCTAAAGGAGTTGAGCCTACCACAAGAGGAGCCAACGAAGATCTTTGTTGATAACAAGTCGGCAATAGCATTGGCGAAGAATCCAGTCTTCCATGATCGGAGTAAGCACATTGATACTCGTTATCACTACATTCGAGAATGTGTTGCAAAGATGGATGTGCAATTGGAGTATGTGAAGACAAATGATCAAGTAGCTGATATCTTCACCAAGCCACTCAAGCGTGAAGACTTTATCAAGATGAGGAGCTTACTCGGAGTAACCAAATCAAGTTTAAGGGAGGGTGTTGAAAAATAAACTTGATTTGGGTTAATCATTGGGCTAATAATCTACTAATCATATTAGCCCAAATTTGACCCAAGTTCTAGAATTTATCTAGAAAAATCTTCCACCTCCTTAAGATAAAAAATCTAGATATTTTCATAGAATTATCTAGATAATTAGAATAAAAATATCAAGATATTTTAATAGAATTATCTAGATTTAAAATTAAAATATGTAAGATATTTTGTACTTTGGAGGCTATAAATACCTCCACTCCTTTCACATTTTGTATCATCCAAGTTTTCAAGAATCATCCAAGTAATAAGAAGTTTCCTCTTCATAAAATCTCTTCTCTTCAAACACTTAAACACTTTCTCCATTTCTAATAAGTTTTTCATTCCAACAGTTTTATGGTGGGAACAAGCTTGGCAATACTTTCATCAGGATCATAGAGGTTAAGCTCTCAGAGGTCCACGTCAGCCTCGGCCTCCACGAAGTCTACACCGCGCTAGTTGCAGAGAATCTCCGCTTCTCCGGTGGTATCGGTGACAATCTCGCCGGCAAAAGCGTAGTAGGGGACTAGAGTCTTCGCTAAAGCCGTCTTTAGGGTTTCATGAGCCACTGAATTAGTGATGTTATCTGGTTTCTTGTAGCAGAAGCAAACGCTGACGTGGAGAGGAGGAAGGAGGAGGTCGAGGTTAGAGAGAGGGAGCCAGTGGTCGTGGACGGGAAGAGTCACCGTGATGAGCTGGTTCCTAGTGGTGGTCACGTGGAAGCCACGTGCTTGCTCCGCCGCTTCTTCCATTGCTTGATATTTGTTTTTAGAGAGGGAATGAAGAATGTTTTGTGGTGTGTGGGTTTAGCTTATGCTGTGAAGAAGAGAATTTAGGTACTCAAATTTGAAGTGAATATTATTCAACAGAAAATGCAATAATAAATGTTAGAAATGTCATTGCCAACCACACATTACATTACAGTTAGTTATCAAAGGTAAGTGTGTCTCTTAAATGCAGCGAAACAGATCATATGTCTTAATCCTAAGTCTTTAAATGGTAAATATGTAAGCTCTTAAATCATCTTAAACAGATCATATGTCTTAATCCTAAGTCTTTACATATATGATTTCTTTAAAAACATCATAACTATATGATGTTGTGAAGAAATTATAATGCTCAATGTATAATTAAAACGTAAATAGAAAAGGTTGTTTCTTCGGCGTTGGTAGTTAGACGAGTTTTGGTATTGCACCTAACCATTCTAATGACACCAAATGCTTACAATTAAGGTATAATAACATAGTAGTGCGAAAAGTTCATTTTCATTTACTAAATGTTAACAATTGTAAGAATCACCTATAATATACGAACAAATTGAAGATAACTGATCATGTAATTGTAATAATGTTGGTGCATTACTAACTGGGTATAGCTGTTCGGTGTGTTACTAACTGGATATAACTGTTTGATTTATTTATACGAAAATATAAGTTAACACTTTCTTGTTATAGTGGTTATAAAAAAGGCCAGCTTTTTAATTAAAACCAAGTATGGATAGTTGTCCAAAAAAAAAAAACCAACTATGAAATAGGTTTTTTTTTACTGAAGACTGACTAGTATGAATTAGTTTTAGAACTCACATCACAACTAACGTTCTAACGATCTAATTATTTGCACTGATTGGCTTCGTTTTATTATCTTGGATTCACTTCTAATTGTATTAAATTATTGATTATATATAGGATATAAAACAAGGGCTTTTTGCAAATTTGACTCAAAACTCAAAGTCAAACACAAAACTAACCTCTCTTTTTTTTTGTCATTTCTTTTGTCCAATTCACCCCATATGTTCACATTATTTACGAAAATGCCACTGATTTTTTTCTTGTTTTTTTCTTCTGAAAATAGCATTTTTACTCTCTCAACCTCATCATCTTCAAATATTTACAATATTGCCATTGCCATCAATACCACAACCACCATGAACAACCAATTTGAAGCTCTTAATGCACCTAAAATTGATTGACACTACCTAAAATTGATTGACACTAAATGTTATGAACAAAAAACAACATCTCTTTAACTTTGTCTCCATATTCCTCTAAAAAATTCAAGCTTTTGATTCTAAATTTTTTAGGCTTGGTAGAGCCATTCAAGCATACTAATATTCGTGGGTTACTTTCGTTTGAGGTTCTGGGTGGTTGGAGAGGACTATTTGTGCTTAGGAAGTCATCTCACTAGTGAAAGGTATGAAATTGAAATTTTTTTCAGATTTGTTCGCGTCGAAGACTTACCCGTAAGTCGTCTGGCTGAAGAAGACTTACGGGTAAGTCTTCTAAGCACACGGGCGACTTACTTATAAATCGTCCAAATTTGTTTGTTAAGAAAAAAAATTCTAGACGACTTACTAGTAAGTCGTCCAGGATAAACGGGTTAGTTTTGCATTTGACCGAGTTGTGTCAGATATTTGACTTTTCCTGGACGACTTACAAGTAAGTCGTCTATGGGAAATCAAAAATTTCAATATTTTATTAAAGCTAGACGACTTACTTGTAATTCGTCTCAGGTTACTTTTGCAATTGGAAAATAAAACTTAAATATTTAACTTTTCCTAGACGACTTACTTGGAAGTCGTCTAGGTAGAGGACCTTCCTGAAAGTCGTCCAGGATAAGCGAAGTCGTCCAGATTTTTTTCCGAGATTCTGGTCAAACCTCGCTTATCCTGGACGACTTTCAGGAAGGTCCTCTACCTAGACGACTTCCAAGTAAATCGTCTAGGAAAAGTTAAATATTTAAGTTTTATTTTCCAATTTTAAAATAACCTGAGAAGACTTATAGCTAAGTCGTCTAGCTTTAATAAAATATTGAAATTTTTTATACAAATATACTACTATTTATAATAAATTTCTTATTTAAATTTATTTTGTATCAGACATATATATAGATAATTAAATTGATTTTATGAAGTGTTCTTTAAAAAAAGCTTTAATGTAATTTTGTAGAAATATTTCATTATGACTCATAATAAAATATCTGTGCTAATTTAATACAATAGCCAAAAGTTCCACAATTTAGAAAATGGTTACAAACCCTTGAAGTAAATCCCCTATATGTGTCCAATGACTTCTCTATAAATTTTATCATTTCCTCAACGTTTTCTTTGTCTTTTTCAACTGTTCTAACAAATCAGTGACTCAATACTGTTGAATTTATTGTCTTTAGTTGCACTGAGATGGAAACACCAAAGAGCTTAGAGAAAATATCAGGGTGGGAAAATATGGAGAGAAACATATTAGCCAAGATATTTGGGATGCTCAACGTAGTTGATATAATCAAGGGGGCATCTTGCGTGTGTGTCTCATGGTTCCTTGCTTCTCACAACCGAGCTTTATGGAAGACTATAGACTTAAGTAATCTCAACTCAATTATTTCAAATGATCCCGATAAGCCATACTTGGATGCTTATGAGGAAGAACACAAACATGAGCTCAGAAACATCTTGACTCGAATAACTAAATTTAACAGCTCAGTCACCACAGATCTAGTTTTTGATTATCGTTACTACATACAAGAGGAAGAACTCGAGATCATTGCTCAAAGGTAAGTTATATCCCTAACTAATAGAAAATTTTGCAATCTTTTGTGTTCATTATTTTTTCTTGTTTTTGCTTTTTATTTTCAGGATGCCAAACTTAAGAAAAATGACACTACCGCTCTATCGTAATCTAAATGTGAATTCACTTATGATTACATTCAGCCAATGGAAGAATCTTCAAACGTTGTTCATTACTCAACCTGGTGTACCCATTAAAAAACCTAACCTTCGAGCCATTGGAGACAACTGCAAGAACCTCACCAGTTTGAAGCTTATCCGGCCATTAAACAAGGGCTTAGCCGAGCAAATAGTGAGTAACTTCTCAGAGCTGAAGAGTTTAAGCTTTCGAGGTGGATGTATATGCATGAAGGCACTACTATCACTTGTCACTGATCACCAAAACCTCAGGAACCTAAATCTTTCACATTGTTTATACGTAGATTTTAACAGATTCTACCAAAAAACAATGATGACGTCGTCATGTTTACATGCCCAAAATCTCGTACAAACTGCCACCCAGAAGCTTGACACATTTATCGTGTGTACAGATCCATGCGATACATGCAATGAGTTATGGAAACTTTATGGGGGTCGTTTGAATCTTTTCTACAGCAGCTGTACCTTGTCCCATGAAAAATGGCCCAATGAGCAATGGAAAATTGATGAGATAAAGGAACTTCAGTTTTAATATTTATTCACTAATTAATCTTGTGTTGCTCTTTCTTTCCGCTATTGTCGTTGTCCTTAGATTGTTTCACTCTCGTGTTCTTGTTTTTTTCTATTGTATCATCTGACAAAAACAAAAATTGGTATAATATTTAACATTTTACCAAAAAGAAATTTCAAAGTTTTGTTAGTGTCTTGAGTAAGTGGTTTATTTTCATGAAAATATTTTTGTTATTGGATTGTTTCTTCTTGGTGCCTTTCTAATTTCTACGATCGTTATAAATTGTTTATTAATCTATTTATATACTTATCACAGAAATTCAAAACAGTTTAGCTAAAGTTAACATTTATTCATGATTAAATTTTGAGTAAATGTTTATTTCCATGGAAAATATATTTATGATAATTTTCAAAAACCCTTTTTAAAAATTCATTATTACCTTATTTTGTATGAATTTCTATTTTATTTTGTAAAAAAAAATGGCAGTTTTGAAATTTTGTACCTAATAATTTGACCTATTATGATTGGTGGTTTAATATTCTACCATAACACCTTCAATGATTTATATCTTTAACTTTCTTTTAATATTATATTTAATTTAATAAAATCTTATTCTTTCTTAATGGATATTTTAAAAAATTTATGTCAATTTAATATCCCCTATATATTAATCCTGGAGCATTACAACATATTTTTGTAGCCACGTGTCATCACCAGAACGATTCTTAGAATCCTTAGAAAAATAAGTTGGTCCATATAAATATATACTATAATTTTTATTAGACTAACTATTAAAATGATTAATATTGTACAAAACAATATTTTTATTTCCTTAAATAAAAGCTACGGAATTACCTAATATAATTAACATATATATGCAATTAATGATTATGAATATACATATTTTTGTATCCTCTCTTTTTTTGTTTAATTTTAAATTATTAAAATAAATTAAACAATTACATTAAATATATAATAAAAAATTTAATTTTTTTCTTATATGTTATATTTTCAATTTTTAAAAACGAACATAAATTACTAAAAATAGTAAAAGTCTAACATTGAAAATTTTATGATCAATGGTTTAACATTGTTTTTTTTTTTTTTTTTTACAAATTATCATAAACCGTACGAATATGAAATCTCATTAGTAGATATTCATATTATATATATATATATATATATTAATATCACTTAAATCAAACTATATACTATATAAAATATATAAATATGTTAATTTAAAGTTTTAAGTGAAAAATGTTTAAGATTTTAATATTTGTTACAACAAATATACAACATATTATCTATGTCAATATCACTAAAGTATAATTATATACCATATAAAGTAAATAAAATGATTGTTTTGATTTATTTACCAAAAACATGATTGTAAATTAACAAAATGTACTCTAATTTATATACTTTTATGTATACAAATTAATTTTTAACTATGTGGTTTTTAATATGTTATTTGATCCTGACAATTCTAGAAATACATTTTTTTAAATGAACATAATTTTTAATATTTGAAGCATTATATATATATATATATATATATATATATATATATATATATTATTTCATTCAGATTAAATATTTTAGTCTTTATATTTATTCCTAAAAGGCTTTAAAAGAAATATCATTACATGATTTCAATCACTTTCTTTTGAGTTTGTTCGAAGAATGATAGATTTGATCATTTGTCTAATATTTCTTTCTCTATAATACCCCATTTAGCTATTATAATTGAAAGAGTGAGAGATTTAAACTATTTATTATAAGTGTTATGGTTTATTATTTAATAAATCAAACAGTTTTTAGTTTATACATGGTTTATATATATACTAGAATGGTAAAGTATTATATATATTTTTATCGGTATACTCTTAAGAAACTAAATCTTAAAAGTGTAGGTTTATCAAATAAGTAATTTCTTTTGTTGTTTTAGAATTAGATGATTTTTAGACCGAACTGGTGAATATATACTAGACACATTTATATTTTGAGTCTGCACTTAAATTCTATAACAACTTGATATATTAGATTTGAACACTAACCTGTGAATCGAGTTTGCCGATGATTTTCTTCAAAGGTTTGATTCTTAGATATGTATCTAGAGTGGAACTAATTTTTACACATGTCCATCTTTTTTAAATTGACACTTATGTAATTTACCGAATTTAAGAAGAAGTTAAAAAGAAAAACAAAACTCATATCAATGAAATAGAGACGAGAACGATAACACAATTTTATAGAGGTAGAAAATTAAATCACTTATGAAGAGTTAATAGTAGACAAATCGAGAGCAGAAAACATAATCCCCTTTTGTCATTTTATCGCAAAACTTAATTTCTTTTCGTGCATATGAAATCTTAAAAATAATTAAAATGAGTTATACATTAGGTCTGAGGCTTTTACCCTAAGCCGAAGTACATACCTAAATCTGAACCGGAAAAACCGAATATGGATCTGATCCGTTATATAAAAATATCCGAACTAGACTTATTAGCTTAGTACTTTGGGTTTTGGTTATAATATGAACCGAACCAAAATTCGAACTATAATATGTATAATATGTTAATATTTTTATATATGTTAAGGTAATTTATATATTTTATAGTATTCGAAAGATTTTTGTGGTTTGTTTATTTGTTTTTTTAATATCTTTTAGTTAGTTTAAATAGTTTAACTAATTTTAAGTTAGATTTCTGAATAATTTAAATGTTTTGAAATTTTTTGTCAACTTTTGAGGTTTAAAAAATATATTTTGGGATGATTTCAGATATTGGTTACAATCCAATCCAAACTATATTGGAAAGTAACCTAACCAAATCCAACCCGATAATTAGTAAAATCGGAATGACACTTATGAGCATAATACAAAAATCTGAAAATACGTCTCAATCAAACCAAAACCGACAAGGCTCCAAACGTCATTAATTTAAGATACCAACATTTGTATTCGTCATTTTATAATCGATAACTACTATAGTATTGCAAAATGTTAAAACCATTAAACAACAAACATTAGTATAAAAACCTCACCCCGCACATGCGTGCGGGTTATCATCTAGTTATATATTAATTTGGTTACTTC
>CAJHQP010006978.1:0-34870 GCA_905132765.1 Moricandia arvensis | reverse complement strand
TGGCCGGTGGATCAACTATATGTCTAGGACAGTTCGGGGGTGTTACATCATACAACGTTGAAACGTTGCTGGAGCATTACACAAACCAAAGGGCATACGCCTATAGGCGAATGTACCATAAGGGCAAGTGAATATTGTCTTCTCCTGATCATCTGGATGGATGGGGATCTAAAAGAAACCTGAATAACCATCTAAAAAGCAGTAGTGTGGATGGTTAGCCAATCTCTCAAGCATTTGATCAATGAATGGAAGTGGGAAATGATCCTTGCGAGTTGCAGCATTTAATTTCCAAAAATCAATGCACATGCGATGTCCAGTGACAGTCCTAGTAGGTAACAACTCGTTTTTATCATTTGTTATCACAGTGATTCCACCTTTCTTAGGAACTACATGAACATGGCTAACCCATTTGCTATCAGAGATCGCAAAGATCACTCCAGCCTCTAGAAGTTTCATTATCTCCTTCTTTATAACATCTTTTAGATTTGGATTTAACCTCCTCTGATGTTCAATAGAAGTCATCGATTCATCTTCTAGATGTATCCTATGCATGCATAAATCAAGTGAAATTCCAAGAATATCATCTAGTGAATATCCTAATGCCTTTCGATATTTTCTAAGTTCACACAAGAGCAAGGCAATTTCCACATTGTTCAGTTCAGAGTTCACAATGACATGATATGTGGAGTATGGACCTAGGAATGCATACCTGAGTCTCGTGGGTAGGGACTTGAGTTCGACTTTCGGAGCTTAGAGCTCGCTCCATGGGTCCTTGAGCTGGTCGATCGGAACAGTCGCTCCTGCTGGTTTGGCTTGTTCTCCTTTGCTTAAGCTCAGATAGGCGACCATCCTCTCCATGCTCTTGCAGGAGTCCATTATCTTTGCATAGCCAGCAGCGTCTATGTTCAAAATGCTCTGCTCAGTTTCATCCTTGATCAGTGCGATTTCAAGTGAATCATTGGCTAGGATCTCCTCAATCATTACTTCTTGAGGTTCTAACACATCATTATCTTCATCCACAGTGAAAGTTTGCCCATCCAGCATTGGTCTCTTGAGCAGTTTATCCATCTCAAACTTCATCAAGATGTCTCCCAGTTGGAGATCAATCCTCCCATTTCTCACGTCGATAATTGCACCAGCTGTGCAAAGGAAAGAACGTCCCAGAATGAGTGGATCTTTGGGTTCTTCATCAAGTTGTAGAACCACAAAATCGGCTGGAATCACAGTATTGCCGATTTGGACATTGAGATCTTTGAGAACACCCACTGGCAGCTTGATTGATCTGTCAGCGAACAGCAAAGAGATCCTGGTCTGCTTGAACTTGGTAAATCCCAGGCGCTTAGCAACATAATATGGCATAAGGTTGACACTGGAGACGAGATCACATAAAGAACAGGCGAAAGTGCCCCCCCCCCCGAATCTGGACCGAGAGAACAAACTTGCCCGGATCACCCAGTTTCTTGATCACCTTGTTGTGCAGCACAACACTGCATACCTTAGAGACCAACATCACTTCGCTGTCCCCTGATACCTTTCCTGAGATCAACTCCTTCATCAGACTTCGCATTGAGGGCATCATCTGGATCGCATCAAGCAGAGGGGGTTTGATCGTCAACTCTTCAAGCATCTTCGAACAATTCATCTCCTCACGGTCCTTACGAGATTTCTTAGCTGGCACAGGATAGGGCACCTTAGGGGTGTAGACTCGAGCAGGAGGAGTCGCGGCAGGTGTGACATCCTCTACGGGAACAACCTCTGGGGGTTGTTCTCTCCCTTGTTCTCCAACCGGAACACCATCTGTAGGTTGTTCTGTCTCTTTTTGCTTTCTTTTTTCAGCTGCAGTAAATCTCCTAGGTACTGGTTCCGTGAGTTGCTTTCCACTTCTCAGCTCAACTGCATTACAGTCTCTGGGGTTCTTATCAGTTTTTCCAGGAAGTGTCCCTTGCTGCCTCTTGACACTTTCAGTTGTTTGAGCTAGCTGTATATCGATCTGCCTCATGTGGCTGCTCACAGTGTCATACTTAGTATTCAGCTCAGTGAACATGTTGTCCATCCTGTTCTTGATCTTTGTGGTAGCCTGGTTCAACGCCTTGACCTGAACCTGTTGACTCTGGAGCAGCTGATGCATCATGTTCCCTAAGACCTTGAGCTCGTCTCGCTGTCCGCTTGACACTGTTGGAGCAGTCTGCTGATTGCTCTGCTGCTTCTGGTGTTGATCCTGGTTCTGGAAACGGTTCTGAGACTGACTGAAGACGAAGGTCTTTCCCTGAAAATTCTGGGAAAACCCTCTTTGTTGAGCAGCACCTTGAGCTTGATTGTTCTGGGCTTGATCCCCAGGGTTCTCTACGTTGTTGCTCCGGTAGGAGAGCAGGTTGGGGTTGTTCATGTTGTTTGAGTTCTGATAGTAGTTCATGTTCTGAACATACCCTTGACCGTTGATGTAGAGTACTTCTTGGTGATCATCTCCTTTTTGTCCAACTTTTGCGGCCTGGTCCTTAGTTATCTGCTCAGGTGTAGATTCCTCCATATACAAGACTTGATCTTCGTTGCTCTTGAGGAGCAGATCAACCTTGGTAGTGAGTTCATCTTTCCATTGAGCATCAATGCTGTTGACTTTCTTGGAGTGATCAGTCTCTGGGTTCTTGTTGGCTGAGCTAGCAGCCATGTTCTCTATTAGCTCAAACGCTCCTTCAGTAGTTTGAGTCATGAAATCTCCCTTACTCGCCGAGTTCAAGGCATTGCGGAACTCCCAATCCACACCATCGTAGAAAATCCCTAGAATGTTGTCCTGATCAAACCCGTGATGAGGGCACTCTCTGAGTATGTCATTGAATTGCTCCCATGATTCATTAAAGGGTTCGTTGGAGTGCTGCTTAAAGGAGGAGATCTTGTTCCTGAGAGCAGCCGTTTTTGCCTTGGTGTAGAAGTGACTCAAGAAGGCAGCTCGAACCTGCTCCCATGTAGTGAGAGAGCTAGTCGGCAGTGATTTCAACCACCTTGATGCCTTATCGGCAAGAGAGAACATGAACAGCATACACTTGACGAAGTCAGGTGAAACCCCGTTTGAGCGAGTCATAGCACATATCTCCTCAAAGGTTTCGATGTGTCCCATTGGTATTTCTGCCGGGAGACCATGGAACATCTTTCTCTGCACCAGAGAGATCATGGAGGCCTTGATCCCAAAATCCTGCCAAGCACAGGGTGGAGGAGCAATGGCTGAGCGAGTGGTTGGAAAATTTCTAGGAAGATTCATTTCTCCAATCCGAGCTGGTTGCTCATGTTGCTGCTGCTTGTTGAGCAGCCGCTTGTTGAGCTTGCAAGGCCTGTTGCATCTGCTGTTGCATCAGGGCCATTGCAGCTGTGATATCATGCTCATTGTTGTGATCGCCCATGTTGGCGTGATTAGGTCTTGATTGAGTTCGGTTGTTCCTTTCTAATCTTGCGAGTTCTTGATTGCTGAGGGTGATTAAAGGACTTGATGTGTTGCTTCGAGTATTTCTACTTGACATACACCTGGAACATCACCTGAAAACAAGAAAATAGAGGAAGTTAGATGTCTTAGACAAAGTATAAAACCAAGAAAAGGTAAAAGTTGGTCCCCGTCACAACAGCGCCAAAACTTGATACACTAAAAATCGGATCTTGCTACTGTCAAGTTAACAGTTGTAGTTGTTGTACTTGAGATTCAATTCCAGAGGATCGTTTTACACTATATCTTATGCGTTTTAATTTCTTAGCTAAAACCTTCAGATTTAACAGAGAACGAGGTAAAAATAACAGAGATCAAGGTACGGTTTGAGTTGTTTTAATTTGGTGAAAAGCTAGCTTAAGGTGATTAAACGGGTGTTAGATATCATCAAGCCACACAATTATTCAAGTTCGAATTAAGAACAAGCCTAGAACATAGATCAATGGCTAGAACAGCCCACTGTCGTGGTGCTTGTTCCTTTCAGAGAACAGCCTCGGAGACTAAGGTGTCGCTTGTTCTGAGTTCTGTCTATGAACAGTAACGATCATGTCTACTCAGTTCATATTACACCCTAATATCTACTTTTGCTGATTAGGGATATAATACTTATTCTAAATAGATCATGCAATCTATAACACGGTTAATGAATAGATGAAACCCTAAATCTAACATAAGGTGATCAGATTTATGCTAGCATTAAGCTAAGTTTAGAATAAAGGCCATCAATGAACAAATAACTTATTTATATGTAGCTTGAATAAATCTAACACCCTAACACTCTAAACTAACAATATTGACTACTCAGCAATCATGGTAATAAACACAGCAAAGATTACTGAATGATACTCCATAAATCAAAATCAAAAACTAAAAATAGGGTTCAAGAAATCTTCTCTAATCGCGAGAACAAGGTGAAGATTTCTTTCTCCCTTACAAAGTAATGAATCCAAACGAGTTTTTGCTGAAAAGTATGAGAGAAAATTGAGCTGAAAAACTCTGTCTGTGATAATGGTCGTGCCTCTCCTTTATAGGGTATTTGTGGCGGCTGGAAGGAGGGGGAAATAAAATTAGGGTAAATCCCAAGAGAATCTGCAGTTTCCTAAAATATCTTTGCGGGAATCAAGGCTCTGCTTGATCTCTGGGGTTGTTCTCCGGGACAGAATTCAAATTTCTCCTTTTTCTTCATGTTTCCCTCCAAAGTTCCACAACCTCTTTTGTACCTGAAATATCTCGAATAGAGCTGTAAGTACCCTACAATTGCATGAGAAAGATCAATAAATCACAACCAATAGTATGTTAAAAACACACTATATCAATTTGACTACACAATCCCTTAAAAAGGCAGCTCTTTTATCGACAATACTTACCAAAGAGACTAGGTGAATATAAAATGCATTGGCAAGTATAATGTACGATAGAGAGACCGGTGAGGCGGTTGATGCTAATGTCGGCTCCAGTTCCAGATATGTATTTGACGCTTATGAGCATAATATGGACTACCTTATCGAAGGTAGAGATAGAGGGGTGTAGATGGGACACAACTTCACCTTCGTGGAAGCTCTGAAAAAATAAAAGTGCAGCGACCATATTTTTGAAATAAAATAATAATATCTAAAACCTCCACTTATAAATATTGAAAATTCAACATCCACATCGAAAAACCTGTAATAACATAACATATGAAAATATAGATAACAACATAAATTTGAAAGTCTGAAATACGAAAGAAACATAGTGCATAAAAGCCCAAATGTCCAAAAGTGTGGAAGTCCAAAAGATCAAAAGCTCAAAAGAAAGCACCGGCCCGATATCATCATTCTATCTCGTCGGTCTCACCTAAAAGGGGAAAAGAAAGGAGGGGTCAGTAATATGTGAGTCACTCAGTAACGTATGGGATTCTAAACTGCAAACCACTAACTCAATACATAGCACTACGACTATGTAGGCTTAGCTCTAGCATGAAGCAAACACAGTGCTTAAAACACCACACAAAGCAATCAATATAAATCCGGTACACTAGCTAACTACCACCCATGCGCTCGTAGTACATAGCTATGATAATAATAATAGTTAACAATATAAATCTGGTACAATAGTTAACTACCACTCATCTCGATCTGTTTACGTAAAACCTCATCATTATTCTGAGCTTTGCGTATACTCCACAATAAGTTTTCTGCTTCACGGCCTCTAGGCAACCTGTATCTCCCTGTACAGTAACTGCGCATAATCTGAAACTAGCGAGTGTTCCAGAAAGATCTTGAACCTATTTGGTTCCTAAAACATTGTCTTGCGCCTACTCAAGACATCTGCCACTGATTGGCTTTACTACGATGATAAGTAATCTCCAAATTGTAGTCCGCTAACAACTGCATCCATCTACGTTGTCTCAAATTCAAGTTCGCCTGAGTAAAGATGTACTTCAAGCTCTGGTGCTCCATGAAAACCTTCACATTCTCTTCATACAAATATGACATCCAAATCTTCAACGAAAAAAATGTTGTTAACTCCAAGTCGTGTGTAGGATAATTGACCTCGTGAAGTCTCAATTGACGCGATGCATATGCAATGACTCGAACCTTCTGCACCAATACATATATAACCATGTACCTGACGCATCAGTGTAAACCTCATATGATATCTCCGGCCTCGGAAGTACCAAAACTGTCGTCTTCATCAGTTGTGGCTTCAACTCAGCGAAACTCCTTGAACAATCATCTGTCTTATCAAAATTCTCGTCCTTGCATGTTAGCCTTGTCATCGGTTTCGCAATACTGGCAAAACCCTTGACCAACTTCCTATAGCATCCCGTCAAACCGAGGAAACTGCGGACCTCTGTAGCGTTCTTAGGTGTCGACCACACTGAAATTGCGGTAATCTTTTCCAAATCTACAGCAACTCCTGCTTTTGAGACAACGTGGCCCAAGAATCCAATCTTCCTCTGCCAGAAGCAACACTTGCTCAGCTTAGCAAACAACTGATTCTCTCTCACCTTACCCAACACAATCTGCAAATTCTCTTGATATACCTTGTTATTTACCATATTCGATTTGGAGTCTACTATGTGTGTCTAGACTGTGTTTTAGAAACCAGAAACCACGAGAATATCCTGTATCTCATGCTCTTCGTCATCCCTAACCATCAAAATGGTGGCCAAAAATCCCTTTTCTCCTCTCTCCAATAGCTCCTCAGCATGCAACATGGAGACAATGGAAACTCACTGGTGATTTTGAATCCCCTGGAATATGATCTTCCCTTCCGCGCTAGAGATATGAACTCTTGCCCTTTGGAAATAAAATACTACTCGATGTCGCAAAAACCAATCCATCCCATGCACAACATCATATAAATTCAGCTCCATCTCTGACATATCTTTGAAAAAATTGATCCCTCCAAGCGTAATTGGTACAGAGCGATGAACGCCAATGGCTCCCAACTTCTCTGTGCCAACTGTCTAAATCTTCTTAGCTGTTAGCTCGAAGACACCTCGAAGGACCAAGACTTGACCAAACGCAGGCTCACGAAGCTGTGTGAAGCTCGCATGTCAAATAAGGTGTGAGCTGATTCACCTCCAACCAAAACAGACCCTACACGAGAGTTTACTTACTACACATGATAACCATGAACCCAAGATACTCAACACAACAAGTATGATAAAAAATACATACCCACTATCGGCTTGGCTCCCTGGGGATCTCCTACCAAAAACACACGCGGAGCGATGGCTAAACGCTTTGGTGGGGGCAGAAGTGTTGCATTTCCACTCCTCGGGAAATCTCTTAAGATGTGACCCGACTGGTTACAGCCATAGCAGTTCCTAGTTGCTGTTGCTGGTGCTGCTGTTTCTGGTGCTGCAATCTGGGTACGTGGTGGCTTCCAACAATTTTTAGAAACATGCCCAAAATATCTGCAGTTATGGCATTGGACATTCGACTGGTCCCATGTCCTCTTCTGTTGCTGAGAAGTACTCCCCGAGTTAGGCTGAACAACAAGGCTGAACCACCTTAAAGAACCTTTGCTCCTCATCCATACATGTCTCGTGCACGATAGCCTTCTTTACCAAGTCCTCCAAGTTGATGTAAGAAACCACATTGCATCTGCCGCGAAGTTCCACTCGCATTCCATCTAAGAACCTTGTGATCAGGTCCTCCTCATCCATACTGTTACCAAAAAACATGTGGAGTCGGATAAACTCAAGCTCATACTCCCTGACAGTCTCAGTCTACTGCCTCAAATGCTCAAAAGAAGTCTTCTTTTGATGCAAAGCTTCCCTGGGAAAATACTTCTTGTCGAGCGTAAGGAGAAAATCACCATAAGTCAGATTGTTCCCACGAAACGATTTCACCCCATCCCACCATACTTATGCGTCTCCACGCAAATATAACTCAGTGATGTTAAGGCAATGTTACGGTGAGCATTTGATAATCTTCAGATAATGACCCAACCTACGCTACCAATTATGAGAAACTGTAGGCTCCACTGTATGCCTAAAGGGCTCCAAATCCACGTACTTCATATGTGCGATCATCTTGATGAGCGTCTCATCACACTCAAGAACCTGCACTGGAATAACGGGTGGTGGTGGTGGCAGAAACTGAAAGATCCCTAGATCTTGCTGAACGGGAATCCAGTGATCTGCTGAGCCTGAAATGGTGGTGCCTGCTGCACGTGAATCTGAGGACCATGATGTGCTGACCCTGATGGCCTGTACCCATATGTCGAGCAACCTCATGTGCTGCTACCCGGACAGCCTCTTGAGCAGCTTGTCTAGCAGCCTCGTGGGCAACCTGCTAAACTGCCTCCTAAGCAGATGTCTAGCTGCATCATGTACCATCTGCATTAAGGCATCCTGATCAAATGGAGGAGCTGTGGGCTGCTCATGATCCTCTCTAGCCTCTCTAGCAATTCTGGCGGTCTCAGTACGAATAACTCTACTCCTAGGCGGCATCTGAAAAGAAAGAAAGTCTGTTAACTTCTAACGAACAACGAATTCAAACGATAAAAGGAGTGATACCGAGCAGAAAGGTGCTATATGTTTTTATTTTAAGATTCCCAAATCCCCATAATATATTAAAATCATTTAAAACGATTTAAAACCGAGTCCCATCAAAACAGCTATCCCCAGTCGGAGTCGGGACATAACAACGCTTTCATACCAAAACTTGCAACGACCGTATTTTTAAAATAAAATAAGAAAATAATAATATATGAACTCTCCACTTATGAATATTGAAAACTCAACATCCACGTCGGAAAACCCGTGATAACTTATCATCCAAAAATATAAATAAACAACATATATTCGAAAGTCTGAAATACGAAAGAAACAAAGCGCAAAAAGCCCCAAGACCCAAAAGTCTGAAAGTCCAAAAGCTCAAAAGCCTAAAAGAAAGCATCGGCATGATATCGTCACTTTGTCTCGTCAGTCTCACCTCAAAGAGGGAAAAAGGGAGTGAGTAACAGGGGAGTCACTCAGTGAGGTATGGGATTCTAAACTGCAAAGCACTAACTCAGTACATTTCACGACGACTATGTAGGCCTATCTCTAGCATGAAGCAGACATGGTGCATAAAACACCACACAAAGCAATTAATTTAAATATGGTACAGTAGTCAACTACCACGCATCGCTCATAGTACATAGCTACTTTATGCACCACACATTTCCTCATAAGAATATACATACCCGCTGCATCGGTAGTATAGTCTGTCTTTGTACCCCGCACAACCCCCCCGCTACGTTGATAGTACAAACGTCTTTGTACCCCTGCACAAACAACCGCTGCATCGATAGCTCAAACGTCTCTAGGCCCCCGCACAAACACCAGGTGCATCGATAGTTCAGACATCTCTGAAAACCCGCAATCGCACATAGTCTTTACTATATAACTATATATATATATAATAGTTCTCAGCATCAATATTTTCAGGTAACCATTGAATCCTCTACTATCCTATCTCCGGTTTAACAATCAATAATAATAATAATAATAATAATAATAATAATAATAATAATAATAATAATAATAATAATAATAATAATAATAATAATAATAATAATAATAATAATAATGAATCACGCAAGACTCGATTCACACAGATGAAACATGTTTTGAAACTAGACTTTCCATAATAGTAGTACTAAGCTAGTTCAAGACTGAAACGAAGTAGCCCTCACCTTAGAAATGGGAAAAAGTGGTGTCTATGATCTCCAACTGCTCAAATAGGCTACAAATTTGAAACCAGGACGAAAAACTGAGTCAGAACGCCCTTCGAATGGTTAAAAACGGGTTTCCGACGGATTAGTCAAAGGCAGCAAAAAAGTCAATGCGCATGGTCAAAGTCAACCCGGTCAAACCTTATCCAAATTAAAATTGATTTAAACTTACCAGTTTATCCTTAACCAAAATTTATTTCAATTGGACTATCTTGTTTACATTAACCAAAATTAAATCAATTAATCAACTGGTTTATCCTAACCAAAATCTAATTAATTTTAACTGACCAATTTAAGTTAACCAATTTTAAATTAATTTAAACTAGTCAAACCAACTGGTTGACCGAGTCAACGAGTTGACTCACCGAGTCGCCTCAGCCGAGTTGGCTGAGTCACCGGCTGGCGATGGCGGATTTCGGCGGCTTACCTGCGGCGGACCGGCCCGGCGGCGGACAGCGGTACCTCGGCGGCAGATGGCGACGGACGGCGTTGGACGGCAGCGAAGACAATTTCTGGGGGCAACGCGTGAAATGCACGCGTGTGAACGGTGCAACTTCCGGAGGCGCATGCAGATTTTTCCGGACTCCAATTGAGGCGCGACTACGGCATCGTCTCGACGAGAGGAACACAATGGTGGCCTTGCATGCACGGGATTCTGAATGGTTGGGGAGTTATTGTCGATTTACTAAAACGGCCGAAACTAAACTTAAAAATGCATCCGATTCTGGTGGTCACCTAGGGCTGTGATCGGTGGTCACAAGCTCGGCGTGGTTTTTGTGTGCAGTGGCTCCGGCGACGACCCCTGGTGGCTCAGGCTTTGCATGCAAATACCATTCTCTCCCCTTAAACTTCTTCTAACTCTCTTTTTTTGGGGGTTGATGCAGAAAAATGAAATGGTGAGTGGGGGTATTTATAGGAAAAATACTTTGGATTTCGGGGTTGAGCCTTGGCGTTACAAGGCTAAACTTTCGGCTCGAAAATTTTGGATCATTACAAAAAGCTTGGTAACAGAGCAGACGTTGCTATCAGTCTTACACTTTGGAACTTGGCATTACCGTACCAAGACTAGCAAGGAATTAAGAAAGTACATCTGAACAGCCAATCAACAAATTCAAAAAACTTGTGAGTGCGTGAGCCAGCAATGGGGGAGGGATAAAGAGCATCAAGTGGTGGATGTTTTAACACTCTGATATAGTTGGGTCTCCATGCTATAGGAGAGACCAGAGACTGAGGCGGAGATGTAGTAGATGGAACGGTGGAGGAGCGTTGACACCATTATAAAACGTCCGACAATAATGTGATTAAATGAAAGAACCAAGATTTTTGGATGGGCTGAGGTGACTACATTTCACCTTTTGAAACCCATAAATGGGCCAGGCCCTACATTTCACCTTTTGAAACCCATAAATGGGCCAGGCCCCAACAAACAACGACATCGGAAAATCCAAAGATTGAATGGGTTTGGCGATGCGGTGCGATGAAGGAGTGAAGTGGTCGGTGGAGGAGCATCTGCAGTCGAGACGTGAGAGAGAAACCGTGAAGAGGGTAGGAGAGGCGAGAGGACGCAACAGAGACACAGTTTCACGTCTGATAGTGACTCGTTCAGGAGGCGGTGGCGTACCCGGTATTAAATATGGCCCATGATGCAAAAATTGAGGAGGTGAGAAGATCCAGCGTTTCTACACACACGAAGAGGAGATGCACCGGCGAGTGGAAGAGTAGAGGAGGCGATGACGGAGAGGTGAGCAGAGGAGGAGGCGAAGATTGGGTGAGTATAAGACGCAGCGACTGAGGCACACCTCAAACCGTGACACATCTAAAGGGGAGGTGGTGAGCCGAGGAGTGGACGGCGGACGAGACTATTGGAAATAAGCAAAATATCTCCATCGGAGAACTCACCAGGATCCATGCAGAGGACAACAGGAGCAGCCAGATGACAAAGAGACCCGATATAGGAGAGGAGCGGCGGTGGCGCCGAAGAGCTACGCCGGCATCAAGAATCATTGCTCTGAAAATGGCTCCTCGAAAAATGGGTTAGAGGGTAAATGTGAACAAGGGCCAACTCGAAAATCGACAAAAGGTATACAAAATTATTACTCCGACATTATATATACAGTTACTTAATTTAAAATTAAATTAAAATTTAAAAGCTGGTTGAACCGGTATGACCATTGACCCATCTACAATGCTGAGTCAATGTTTGGTTCGGTTTCAAAACATTGATCATCACCTAGGGGTGCAAATATGTTCTGACCGAAGAGGTGCGAATGAATCATCTGTGAAGGGGTGTGAACATGTCATAGCCGAAGGTGCAAACATTTTGTGGCCGGAGAGGTGGAAACATTTTATGTCTGAAGAGGTACGAATGTGCTGTGTCCGAAGGGGTGCAGACATATCATGTACGAAGATGTGAAAACATGTCGTGAATGAAGAGGCTAATTGTGGGATGTAGCAGCTCATTTGACAAAATGATTAGCTAGAGACTTGGCAACTAAGTCTGGCTAAAGGACTAGTTTTAAGTCCATTTGAAATTTTAAATTGTGGGATACCCAATTCTCCTCTACTACAACATTAGAGACTAAATTCAAGGTGCAAAGCATATACTTAAATATTGAAACACATGTTTATATTATCTCAAAGTATGTGTTTAGACATGCAAGAAAATATAGGTTAAAATATTATTTTTAATAGATGCTTTGAAAAGTGCATTTGCAATTGCATGATTGAAATTATTTACCTATATGAATGTGAAGTGATGACACTTTAAAAATATGGGACTTGGCGTTGTTTCATGAATGGCTAGCAAACATCTCTAATAATAGTGTCGAGAGAACACTTTAGAGTAGTGTGGAAACGCATGTATTTTCATGTGCCCAAAGTAGGTTGAGAGATTCAATCGGTCGGATATTCTAATTCTCAAGCATTTGTATTGGAGTACACTAAGATAAAAAAATAATTTTTTAGAACATTTTCATTTATGAATGAGTTTTTTATATGTGTTAATTATTTATTGAATATGCGATTTCACTTAAACGAGGGAAGATTATTGAAAATTTAAATGAATATTTGCAACCGTTTAAGTTAAGCATTGTAATTTTTTTAGATGAACAATTACAACTCTTTGTGATTGTAACCATAATGATAAATCTTTGTAACTTTTGGTGATAAATCATTGCAACAAGACTAAAGCAATTGGTGATTAACCATTATAATTTTAGGTTAGACATTGTTATTAACATTGTAATTTTTGGTGTTAATGGTTGTAACTTTCATAAATCTATCCTATACTAAAAGTTCTATATACTCAATGCTTATGCTGTCCACGTTGGATTGGAAATTCAGACCAATCAAAAGACATTATTTTGCCATGTCACAACAACTTTGTTGAGCAATTGGACTTTGCGTGTGTCTCCAAAAATTAAATTATGGCCCATGTAAAATCCAACTTCCAAAGACCTCATCTCCTAAGCATCTATCATTACGACTCTTCCACTTCGTCTTCTACGTCTCCATTTCCTGTAATTTTCATAACAGCATCCCCCTTATCAATCAATGATGCTCTTTAATCCCTTTTTGATGGTTTTGTTCCACCTCCCCTTCATTTTCCTCCTCTATAAATCACTACATCTAAACCTAAATTCAGACAAAATCAGAAACCTCTACAGAAAGAGATCATGCTATAACCGAGACTGCAAATCCACCGAAAAGGTGGGAATATACAATATTTTGTGCTTCACATGGATTATATGATTTGATTTTGATTGCATTTGTATATAGAAAATTGTTCTGTTTATTATTATTGTTTGTTTCTGATGGCTATGGATATTGGGTTATGCAGTGAATTGAGGAAGGAGAAGATAAATTGAGTTATATTTAGTTATGTACAGCATCATGTTTCACAGTGCCTTGAACAAGACATGAACCAAGATCGCTTGGTCTCATGGCGCCAACATAACCAAAATGATAAAGAGGAAAGAAGGCTGATCATCATCAGGACACAAGGTTAAATAATCACTCACTCGAGGCTCGCATGATCTCTTTCATGTTGATTATACAAGATATGTTGCTAATCTGAGCGTTTTTATTTTTCTGTGAATAGAAGTTTTGATGAGTGAACTTATGGAAGGACAACAATAAGAGAGGACACCATAGACCAAATGGATTACTAAAACAATTATGAAGCAACAGAAATTTACCAGTTGGAACTACAAAGGCAAGAGCCACAAGAGGAATGTTTATATATGAAATAAGAACACGTTAGGGAGGAGAATCACTGAAGGTGTAAACGGCAAAAGAGAGAAGGGATCATACGTGACAGGTGGGGATAAAGTTTTTTCTTGTGGGATTCCACAATGGAGTTACTATATCATAGTTTTGTCTTTCTGGTTAATGGTTTGGGTTTTGATGAACAGGGTTGGGATACCAGAACTTCATGAGGCATTCATTGAAGCTATTAATCAGCTCGGCTGTAGTATCTTTGTATTATTGTGTTTCTTTCTTTCAAAATAAAACCTCAAGAGAAGATGATGACATATATCAACATCATATTTGACTGCATAACAACCTTGAAGTATTTTCTTCGTATAGCAATTTGATTGCTATATGGTCACTTACTTATATGTTAAAGTTTTTTCACTCTTCCTTTACCAGGAGCATTGAGAACACACAAGTTCTAAGGCTACAAATGGAAGTTCACGAACATCTCCGTGAGCAGCTCGAGGTAATGGTATCACTGGTCACATCGACCAGCTCGATGTAAGTTTTTTTAATTTAAATGGTGTTCAATTTGGTGGGACTATGTTCTATGCAATGAATCCTCTGTTTATGTGTGTGTCTTAGACTCTTACCATATGGTGTTTCCTCGGTTCTTAACTTGAAACATGAACTAGGAAAGACGGTGTTGGATCCGGTGTAGAATATTATAGATCCAAATTTCTCTGTGAAATATGTTCAGTTCTCCTCAAATAGTAATTATGAGTTGAATGATCTTCTTTCGATTACTTCTGAGTTCAGCTTGACAAAATATTCAGCACAATGGACAAATCTCTCACCGCTTATCTTGCATTTTCAGAGGTGAATTTCTCACTGAGTTTTAATATCTTTTGTTTGCGATTTGACTCAGTGTTAAAAAGGTTTTCTCCTATTTCATTTAAGCAGGTTTGACACTGAAGTATTAACACCGATCACAGTACTAGCACACGAGGTAAAATCAGATTTCATTTTTACATTTTGAGTAGTTTGTGTTCTCATATTCAAACAATTGTTTATTTTGATTCCAACATTCCTGAAAAACCAGGATCAAGCTTTCACCAAATAAACAAAACACAAAGCTAAAAGCTAAGGAGAGAGACCTCTACACGAGGAACCTTCTGTCTTTGTTGATCATAAACACAACGAACAACAATACTCTCTATACATAGATAATGCAGAGTGATTTCAGAGCTTCTTACTCATTCTTCGCCGCTGGAACTGGAATCGATGTGCTGTACCTCAGATTTATCAGCAAATCTACAACCTTTGAGTTATATGGTTTTGAAGGAAAGAAACACAGATTAATCTTTTAGGAAGAAAAAGCCACAACCAAGTTCTTTATTTCTTGATTTGAAACTTCTGATATCCTATGTAAATTATGTTTCCTAACTTGAAGAACATATAAATTGTATTTGTATTGTGTGAATAAATCCTCTTAGTTTTTACTGCATATGATGGTCGGGAAAAAGATTACACGATTTGTGATGTGGAATGAACGTATATTAATGCTACGACAATCAGTGACAAAAAAAAAATGCTACGACAATTAGTGATGTAGTAAGTAATTTTTTGTTTGCTTTAGTATTCAAATAATATTTGTGATTTTGCTGAGTCTTCCCGTCTTTATAAATGAAATTAGAAGTTGCATATATAACGAATTAAGATTAAATTATAAGTTTAGTAAGAAAAATATTTTGCAAATTAAGTACGTTAGTTTATACTACAAATACAATATGTAGCTGTTACATCATTTGTAAAATCATGGACATATTAAAAAAAATCTAAAGTAATAATTTTTTTTGGCATATTATTAAACAAGGCATTTTAAAATTTAAATTAAATTGATAAGTAATTTAAAATGTTTACTGTAAAACTGCATTTATATTAGAAAAACATAAATACTTAGTAGTCTCTTACAAGCTGGCCAAACCATCTATACATATTTTAATTCCATCAAAATTAAGCATAACAATATAAGTATTTCACACCAGAAACGGATGCCCCTATAATCCAATAGGAACAAAAAAAATCCACAAGTGGAAGTGGTTTTATGTGGTTTACTAATGGTTCATTAATAATTTTATATCATAAGTTCCAGTTTCGAATCCAAGAAAAAAATATGTAGATTAGTGGAGAAATGTTTTACACAATATCCTCAATAAGTGCAAGAATCATCGTCTGACGTGGAGTTTATAGGACAGTTCAGAGTGATATATCAGACATAAATTTTCATAATTTAGGTAGCATTGTCGAATATCAAATCATTTAGTAATAATATTATAATAGCATTATACTTCAGCACTAAAAATAATATATATCCACATATGTAAGATAATATATATCCACAAAGTTAAAAAATATATGAATTATACACTCTCTGTCTTTTAATAGATGACATTTTTGAAGTTTTTAAAAAAAATATTACAAGATATTTTTATTTTCAATATAAATTTTTGTTCTTTTATGTTATATTAGGTGTTTTGTTCACACATACATTCATAATATTCTTAAAAATATTTATTACTTGTATCTTATTAAATTAAAAAAGAGCATAGTAAGTTATTATTAATGTTTTTAAAAAAAATCAAACATCAAATTATTTATATATGACTAATTTTTTTATCTATCAATATATGTATATAATTATAAATTTTTTTCTTTATTTGTATTTAGTTGTACAACATTTTACAGATTAATTTTTAATTTTATAATAGAGAATATTATTTTCCGGTAATAACATAGTATATATATATATATATATATATATATAAAAGAATTATCTTACTCTTTAAAATATTCTTTTTTGCAATTTATTATATTAAGTTATAATAAGTTATCTAATATAACAGATAAATCTAATATATTAATATAAAATTCATTTTAAATTACTTAGTATATTATATATAAAAATCCATTAAGGGTAAGAATATCATTACCAGTTGAAATTTTAACACGAGAGCTTGAATACAAAAAAAATCACTTCTCAAATAATAGTATAGATATATAGACAATAGTTTATATTTTATAGATTATTTTTGTATTGACTGAATTACGGTTAAAATGATGTTTTTGTTTGAAAAATATAAAATAAAATATTTAAATTGTGCACAATTCCAAAGCATTAAATAAAAAAACGAAAGTAGTATTATTTTGATTTGGTATTAAAAGTCCAATGGCTTATACAAATCTACCACTTAGTTAACATTGGACATCATTAAATTCCTAAGTTATACAAATTACAATTTTGTATGTTTTATAAGAGGTTTTAAAATATGATGTGTTCACAAACAAATATATAATAACTTAAACTGATACAAATTATAGGATATTGTGTATAACCTCAATGATTTTAACTGGAAAGACATATGCTTGTTTTTCTTATTTAGATTTGATCCAATGTATTTTAACTGTTAAGGTAAATAGAATTCGATTGTATGCATATCCAAATTTACATTTAAAAACAGAATAAAATGATTATGAAAATTATTCAGAAAATGTATGATCATATATTTTTGGTTACCAATGAACAAAAAAAATATTCTGAAAGATAATTACAGTTTATTAGCCAAAAACAAAATAATTTCAATTTACTACTAAATATTAAGGATATTCAATCAAAACATTAATAAAGACGCATACTAATAAAAACAAGTAAATACTAAGTTGCAAAACCAATTTATACATCTATGTTGATACTTAATGCGGAAATTCATTAAAATATAATAAACAAAATACATATAAGTAAAATAAATTATCAACTCCAAAAATTAAAATAATTTATGTTAATTTTAAATTGGTAGAAAAGAAATTTGTTCTTGATTTTTAAGTATATAATACGATGATAGATACATTAGAAGAATAGACAATTTAAACTATTAAATAATTAAAAGAAAAGTAAATACAAAAAGTAATTTACATAGTAATAAAATTGAAAATAAATTTAAACACACATAATCCGCGCGTAACGCGGAAAAAGACTCTAGTTATTGTAATTGTTGATAATAACCATTACAACACTTAGTAGTTTATATAAAAGAATCTTAGTTTTGGCAAATCATAACAACACCAAATTATAAACTTATTGTTAGAAAACAGCAGTGATGTACTGTTTAAAGATCATCAAATCTTCGAAAATACACATATTAAAACTAAATTTCTTTTAGTTATCTTTGTATCTTAGCTTATAACAAAAAAATAAGACTTGAAACATTTTCTACTTTAATTTTCTTCTAATACAAAGGGATAAGCGTAACCCAAAATTTAGAATATTATGAAAATATTTTTCAAGGAAAGTGAAATTCAGTCATTAACAAATTAATAATTCACTCATTCGAATTAACCCATATATATATAATTAGTAATTTTAAATTGCATTTAAAATTAGTATTGTTTTCCCCGTGAACCACTGGATCCAAATCCTAGTAATAATAATAGAAATGTTCATATGCAAACTGTAAACAGAATACAACAAAGTTTAAAATCAATATGAATCTACAAAAAAAGATTATGAATTAAGACTCAAATCATATGAAATCAAAATTTATATCATCAATCATAAATTCTCAGTCAACTGCTACAACAAACAAATTGAGAAGCCTGAAGCCTCTAATGTTCTTTGATGGTCACCGATTAAACTACTCAGGGCATGTTTCTTGTTGTCTGGGTTTCAATTTCGCAGATCGTTCTTCATACGAAGCTGCCGTAAGAAGAAAAAGATATAAAAGAGTTCCCCATCTTTGCATATGTACATGTTTGGAGTGAGACAGAGAGACTTACGCTCAGTTGGTCGAGCTAACAGAGGAACGTGTATTGCTGCTCTCTTCTTCTTTTCTTCACCATTACATGAGATTCGATCTGTTAAAACTGAATTTTTTTTTTTAGTTGATTCTCTCTTTCATTGAACTTAGGTTATTACTAAGTGTAAAGGGGGAGACTGATACCGTACCATTGCCTATAGGTAAACAGTTTCGTAGAGCCTCCTGGAAAATCACGGACTCTAGTTGATAAGTCAGCGACTCTTTCTTGAAATGAGATCTCAATGACTCTGCAGCACCTTTTAGATATAAAAAGAAACTGCTATTATGATTTAGATTCAGAATCTCAGTTCCAAGATATCTCGAGCAAAGCTCATTACCTGAAGAACAAATGAAGTTGACATTTTCGAATTCGCATGTACGGAGGACTAAGGGGATCTCCGAGGCCAAGAGGTACTGAGGTTTTCTTGGCGTTTTCTTAGTGTCCAACAATGTATCTATCACCTGAAAATATGAACCCCCTTAAGTAAGGGTTGGATTGAGCTGAAAAGGGAAACTGGGAAAAACATGAACCGCCAAAGAACTTACATCAACCGTTTCAACGCCTTGCCCAATCATGAATAGCACAGCGATCATTGCGCGGATTTGGTGCCAAAGGAAAGCACTGCCTCTCATTGTAAATGTGCAAAGCTGATCACCCTCGTGACTACACAAGAAGAAAAAGAAGAACATCAGAGGTTTTAGGACTAAAAGGAAAAAAAAAACGACAACATTAAAATGATCAGAAGACTGGTGAGAGCTTAACAATGGGTGCCATTGTGCCTAATATATTCTTCTCAAAACTGGTCATATGATTTATTTGTTCATATGATTTCTAGAACATGATTTTGTCAACCCTTAAAAACTGGTCACATAACCCCATCATAGTGGTTGACTACCAGGTCTTAAGCAAATCTTAGTTGACGTTAACCTTTATAGCATCCAAAGTCAGTTAGTATACTAGTGCAGACAGGAGCCATTAAATGGAAAAAATAAAATTTGCTTTAATGTGCTTTTTTTTTTACCAAAGCCGACCTATTTTGACAAGGAGAGACTTCAAAGAAAGTAACACGTCGTGTATAGCAATGCACATTTGCTACGTCCATCTTGCAAAAGTTCCTGAAATCATGCTCCCCAATGAACTTCTTACCAGCAATGTCCATGGCCTAGAGACAAATCCAAATCAAAATAAGCATCTAGATTGTTTCAATCATGAAGTGCTTTGACTTTATAGCACAAGTGTCGAGGATCACTGCACCGAAAGATTTAGGTTTTGTCTCCAGAAGAAATATTTGTATTCTCTAGCCGAGCAACTAAACCTGTACCCAAAAGAACAAAAAGGTAAGCATGCACCTAGGGATGAACAGCGCATGCACACAAGAACGGAAAGAAACAAGAATAGGAGAAGGCGACGCTCTCACCTTGCATGAAAGTCAACAGGAACGGGAGACCATCCCAATACTCGGATGTCATCAGGGAGAGCACGATTCAACACTCTTACATAATCATATTCAGGTCCTACACAAGAGAGAGCAGATAATTACATAAACACCATTACGAGGCAGGAGAAACAAGTAGACTGAGTTACATTCTCAGAGTGAACCTACTTCCATTAATTTTCCCATCAACATGGGCTTCAGAGTCTCCAGAAGGTGTCTTCAGTCTGGACCTTAGAAACAAAGCAATCACCTGGATCAACAATCGAATGCATGTATGATTACTGTTTCGGAAATGCTACGCTAGAGACATTAGGGAATGTTTTGTAAAAAGACCAGCGTGATGAGAAATTGACTTCTAAATTGGTGAGATTAGATGAATCTATGTAACACAAGATCATTCGCCACAGACAACTCAACTAGGTAATACAATCAGAAGGATAAGCTCAAGCAACCGACCTGACCTGTTGATGAAACACCTTTATCTGTTCTCCCGCACCTGGAGTAATTAGAGTCCTTCTTGTCACCAACTAAAAGCCGTGTCCTTTCTAGTGCTTTGAAAATCTCTGACTGCAGCAGGAAGTACTCATGTTGTAAACACAAAACTAGCCATCAGTAGAGAAAACAATAAAAGGAGAACATAACCACACCTCAATACTTGGTTCCATCTGTGCTTCGGCAGAGAAGCCATAGAATCTACAACAAGAAAAATAAAGTCATTTATAAGATTAGGAACACATGAAATTTCATGGAGACGAGAAGTAAGCTAAAGAAAACACATATGGGCACCATCATACCTCTTACCAAAATACATGATTTTCAAAGCAACGTATCTCTTTGAGATAAGATGGGCAGGTATGCTTTTATCAGCTCTTTTTCTACCTCTCCTGCTTCTCCTAACTAAGCTTGAAGAATCTAACACAGGCACATCATGCTTCACTTCCATCTACACAGGGACAAATCTTAGCAATTTCGAACCAAAACAGAGTAAAAGTGTACGAACATATGTACACCTGTTGGCATTGGCAGCTTGAAACCTGCGATAGCAATCTGGCATTCTCTGCCTCTAACTCCTGATGAAATTATAAAAACAACCAATAGGTCAATCACTGCGTATTTGGATCGTTCCACTAATAAAATGCTTAACCATAAAACCCTAAACTGTGAAGAAGAGATCCTAACCTTGACGCGATTACGGAGAGACGCTAATTCGTTCTCTATAGCTGATTCAGAGTCTCGGTCATCGCCACCGGACATAGTCATCTTTATCAGAGGTGGGGTTTGAGAAGACTATGATGGCGACGGACTTTCGAATTCGTCGGGGACTCTCGACGCCGGACGAATAGGAAGGGAAAGAGTTCAACGACGGCGTCGAGAAGAGACGGTTTTGGGTCTTCGGATGGTCACACACAAATTACATATGTTTAGCTATTTTACACAGTAGTCCCTATGTTTCTTTTGTTCCCCTCTGTAAGCCCATTTACACATTAGTCCCTATGTTTGTTTTTTTCTTCTCTGTAAGCCCGTTTACCTATTAGCCCCTATATTTAGCTATTTTACACATTGGATTACATAACAATGTTACTCTTTGTAGAAAATTGTTAGCAATACTATAGTATAAGATCACTTTGTCACAACATCACCTTCTCTGTTACTCATACAAAGTAAAAGTACAGTATAATGTAAATGTGGTTTGTGTTGGAGCTAATTTTTATAAGGTTAATGGACTAGGTAAAAAATTAGGTTACGAAACAATCTCTTCACAATTGTATCCTGAGATTCAAAAATTACATTCAAATCGTCATACAATAAAAGCGATTTATTGAGTTAAAGAAAAAGATCAAATCTTGACTCCGTGAATTCGTCTATTTCCTTAACGATTTCTTAAACGTTTAATACCCGTTCTATTATCATTTATTCACTTTCTGATGATTTCGCAGTCCTATAATCTTAACTCAATAAATCGCTTTATGTTTATCGCTTAAATCGAGTTGAATATTGCAAACAATATCTCTATAAAACGATTTTATAAAATATATTTTAAATCGATCTGAAACGATTTGCTAACGCTCTTTAGATATTCGACAAAACGATTTTATCTCTAAGACGAATCGTATAAGAAAACGATTTATGCGACATTTCTTACAGGTTTGCGATCTCATTTTTCTAAATATAAAATGATATTTGTTACTACTAAACGTTTAAATATGCTTAACGTAATTTCTGGGAACGTTATTGTATAGCGACTTAAAAGTTTTAATCGCTTATTGAATTGAGTTCTCAATACTTACTACGGTTTGTATTTTTGTGAACAAACTCAATCATGAATAACAATGATAACAACATCAACGAGAAAACCGGTGCAACCAATGTGAGTCAATCACTGGATTGCTACCCACTCAAGTTTTGTTTGTGCCTAGCAACATAAACAAAATTCAGCCTGGCAAGTTTGGTGGACCAAACTTCAAACAATGACAGCAAAGGATGCACTTCTTTCTTACTACACTGAATTTGGCTAGGTATCTTACTAAGGTCAAACCAGTGCTACCCAGAGACAATACAGATCCAAGGGCTCTTGCTAGTGTTGATGCACAAAAGCATGGCGACTTCTTATGCAAAGGTTACATTTAAAACCGACTGGTGGACTAGATATTCAGTGTGTACAATGCGGTCGAAACTTCCAAAGATCTGTGAGATTCTCTGGAAAAGAAATACAAGTCCTTCAATGTAGGCTATGGGAAATTGACCACAGGAAAATTTCTCAAATTTGATGGCAGACTCACAACCTACCATGGATCAAGTACATGAGCTACAATTGATCTTTCAAGAGATTGCTGAAGAAGGCATGAAGATGTGTGAAGCTTTCACAGTCATTTGCTTCATTGAGAAGATTCCACCAAGTTTGACGGATTTCAAAAACTATATTGCTTACAAGTTAAAGGCCTTGATATTGGCAAATCTGATTACTAGGCTTCAGAATGAATCACTAAAACGTGAGCAATAAGGACCAATTCATAATCATGATGTGAATGTAGATTAGTACAAGAATAAGGGTAAATTCAAGGAAAAGTTTCAGAAATCTGGACCGAATAAGCTTACTCATAGGCACCTACGAGCTTCAAGAAACAAGCTTAACCACCCATGAACAAAAAATTTCGCCGGGAAGTGTAACTTCTGTGGTAAGATAGGACATATATATTCAGAATGTCGCAGAAAGCTATGAAGAAAAATCAGGCAAACATAACTGAAACAAATTTGTGCATTGTGGTCACAAAAGCCAACATGGTTGAGGATAACCCTTAAGAAATGTTGGTACGACACATGTGCCACTACACACATCTTGACAAAGAGATGTTCAATACCTATCAGAAATCTAAAACTGATGATCAAGTGAAGATGGAAAATATCTCTCAATCCAAGATTGAAGGTATTGGTTACGCTTCACGTGAAGCATGTTCCAGACATGAAGAAAAATCTAATTTCTAAGTCTCTCGTGAATAAGCACGGTTTTGGAATCAACTTTAAATATGACAGCTGATCCTCAAGAAGAATGGTGTTTTTATAGGAAAAAGATTTTGTTAAGAATGGACTTGTCAAGATGTTTGTAATGATAGTCATTTGAAAAATGATGTACCTTCCAATGTTTCAATGAATAAGAATCTAGTTGCTTATGTCGTTGAGTCTTCCAATATTTGGCATGAATGTCTGGGACATGTAAATTATAAGTATGTACAAAGACTAATGAATATGTACTTATCACAAAGTCCAAAATAAACAAAGATAAATGTGAAGTTTGTGTCCAAGCAAAACTCACGAAAACACCATCACCACATGTTGAACGAACAACCAGACCTCTAGGTTTAATACACACAAATTTGTGCGATTTGAAATATCTACAAAACTGAGGCGGTAAAAATTTCTTTGGGACTTTCAAAGACGATTGCACAAGATATTGTTATGTTTACTTATTAAGAAGTAAAAATGAAATCTTGGAAAATTTCAAAGAGTGCAAACTCAAAGTTGAAAAACAAATGGAAAAAACTATCAAAATAGTCAAGAGTGATAGAGGAGGTGAATATGGTGGACCTCTCAATGCCTTTTGTCAAGAAAATTCCATTATCCATTAAACAACTCCTCCCATTCACCAGAATCAAAAAAAGTTGCAGAACGAAAGAACCTAACTTTGAAAGAAGTGATGAATGCAATGTTATAGGAATTTGATCCCACCCATAATTTGTGGGGGGGGGGGGGAACCGCTGCTCACCACAAACTATATCCTCAACAAAATATCTCATAAGGTAATTGGCAAAACGTCATATGAACTTTCGAAAGGTAACATACCTTCGTACACAGACCTTAAAGTGTGGGGGTGTGCTTAGAAAAGGTTAGAGTGCCACCTCATAAAAAGGTCAAGACTGAACCTAAAACCGTGGATGCTTTATTCATTGGTTATGCACACAATAGTAGTGCTTATATGTTTATCGTAATTAAATCAGATATATCTGACATCCATGTTAATTCGATCATGGAATCGAGGAATGCTTCATTTTTTGAAAACATCTTTCGTGTAAGGATAAACAACATCCTAAACACCCTTGTGAAGATAGAGATGTGTTTACCTTTGCTGATGAGGCAAGTACTTCGGAAACAATTGAATCGAAGCAGAAGATGTTGTAGACAAACCTAGACAAATCAAGAGAGCTCGTAAGGAAAAGTCTTTTGGAAAAGATTCATGATGGTATTTCTTGTTGAGAATAAGCCAAAATCTTACGCATAAGCAATGTCTAACCCTGACGCAGACTTCTGGAAAGAAGCATTCATTAGTGAACATGGTTTAATATTGTAGAATCATATCGACGGGGTCGTTGATTTACCTGAAGGGTTTAAAGCACTAGGGTCTAAATCGATGTTCAAAATAAAGTGGAATATTTATGGCTTGGCTGATAAGCACAATGCCATACTTATTGTGCGAGGACACAAACAAAAGGAAGGTCTAGATTTCTTTGACACTTATTCTCTAGTGACGAGAATAACTCCAGTCAGACTGTTAATTCAATTGCATCATTAAGAAACTTGGAAATCCATTAAATGGATGTTAAAACTGTCTTTCTTAGTGGAGATATAGTAGGAGATATACATGAAACAACGTGAAGGTTTTGTGGTTTCGGGTCAAGAAGACAATTTGGAGGCTAGTGAAATCGTTGTATGGGCTGAAACAAGCTTTGAAACAATGGCATGAAAAATTTGACAATGTTATGATGTCAAATGATTCAGCATCAATAAATGTGATAAATGAATTTATTAAAAAAGTACTCTCAATGGGTATATTTTATTACGCTTGTACATAGATGACATGCTCATCATCGACATCAATAAAGATATCATCGAATAAAGCAAGAACATGCTCAATAGTGAATTCGACATGAAATACATGGGTCTTGTGAATGTTATTCTTGGCATTAAAACAAAAAGACTCTTGAAGAGATAATTTTATCTCAGGATCATTATGCTAAAAAGATACTTGAGAGATTTAATGCATATTCTAGTGGAACTACTAATACTCTTGTCGACACTATGCTGCAGTTGACCAAGAATGTTGGTGAGGCAGTGTCACAAGTGAGTATGCACTTCACCAAGAATGTTAGTGAGGTAGTGTCACAAGTGGAGTATGCATGGGTAACTGGAATTCTGATGTACTTAACCAATCATACAAGACTCGATCTAGTGCATGCGGTCAATGTATTAAGTCGATACACAAGTACTCCAAGTCATACACACTGGAAAGCCATAACAAGGATATTAAATTATTTGAGATACATCAAAACCTTTGGTTTTCACTACGGTAAAGAACAAGCAGTAAAGCCATGATACAGTGATGCAAGTTAGATGTCAGATTCAAAGAACTGGAAATCCACAAGTGGATATATTTTTACGCTTACGGGTGCATGATATATCATGGTTTTTACATGATTTTACCTATGATATGAATACAGTTTTGAAGTATTTATTATGCAATTCGTATCATTTTAGAATCTTTACAGGTTCAGGTACATGTTTTTACGCTTGCGGGTGCATGATATGTCATGGTTTTTACCTGATTTTACCTATGATATGAATACAGTTTTGAAGTCTTTATTATGCAATTCGTATCGTTTTAGAGTCTTTTCAGGTTCAAGTATTCATTGGAAGCAATTTGAGCTTTTAGATCATTTTGGAGCATTGAAGAGTACACAACCGAGAATTCAAAGTCATAACAAAGAAACGTTACAACCATCGATCGACGCCTCACCTTGAGTGTTGATCGACAGTCAACACTTCTGCCGACTTACTTAAGTTTTGAAGAAATCATGATTCTGCCCAGATGTTTCATTATTTGCAAGACAAATCCTTGGCCAAGTTTTAGGCTATTTATTAGGTTATTTAGTTGTCTTGCAAGACACCACTTCTTACACAACTCTTTTGATACTTACAACCTTGACGTTACCTTTGAAGAGAGAGAGATATTTGATTATCAGACTAAGATCTTGAACTCCCTTGTTTTCATTATTGTTATTCTTTATGCAAATTCATCATTTTTATTTCAATAATGTCTGAGTAGTCTTTTTGTTAGATTTATGGTTCTTCTAGGGTAGTTAATTGTTTGCTAATATTATGGAATTATTAGGGTTATTCTAACTGGTTCTTCGTTTAAGTAGATCTTAATGCTAAGTTGAATTTGATCACTTCAACCTTATATTATAGAATGCTATAGCACAACTGAGAGCTTGGTTATACCCTGAAACATGTCTTAAACAGTCTAAAACCCTCGTAACAAACAAAATTTGAACTAGATAATTAGAGAACATATCAAACACATCAATCATTTGTGTTTAGAATTAGTGTCGATCGATGCCACGCAGCGGCCGTCGATCGACACTCTGTTAAGACTCACGATAGCGACTTAGTCTAAACCCTAAGCTTGAGTTCATAACAAGAGCTTCACTAAAACCCTTAATAATCCATTAGTTTGCATTGTCTAGTCTACCTAAGAGTCCCCTTACATTTAATCCTTCTTATTAATCTTTACAAACCAAACCAATCCTTGATTCATCACTCATAAATCTATACTTTCATCTAGCTTTATTTCTAAACAACAAATCTATTGTGTGATCTTAGAGTTTCTGTGGATTCGATTTCTATGTACGACACTGAATCTCTTATTTGAGAGAGTAAAGTAGCTCATAGGATTAATTTGAGAGTGATAAAAGCTACATCAAATTTGGCGCAGTCGCCGGAGACTCTTTCTTATTGCCATTAGATTTAGTTTAGAGTATAGTCTAGATTTTTATTTTTACTGTACTAACCTATTCTTAATTATAGGGTTAACCACATGTTATTTTTGATGTTTTATTTCTCACTAACGATTATCTAATTTTTTTTATAAATATTTTATAAAGTCAAAAGTTAGAAGTTAGTTATAGACGATACCCTTTTTCTAGAACAGTTTGTTGCACCATTTTCTAGCCCCATTCTGAGATTGGATGGAAAAACTAAGTAGATTGATTATCCTGTAATACTCACACTTGCTAAGAACTTCTGAAGGAACCAAAGCTAACCTCCAACCTAAGTAACTATATTTTCTTGTACTGGGGCTTGGTATGCATATGATCAGAATCCTTCTGCAGATCTGAAAGGTAAAAATACTTTACCTTCTTATCCTCCTCTCACCTTTCTTCGGTATCAAAAAAAAGATTGAGATGATTTCCTCAGATGCATAAGGGTATGTACATGTGACCCCACTATTCTAATTCAAAGGAATGATCACACATTGTTGGAAGTGAGGGGTAGGTACATTACCGATGACCCCACTATTCGCCTACAACTTTATTAGTTATATCAAAGATGAGATGGCAAGATGGATTTGATCAGCATCATTGTCCACTGAGTTTGAGACATAAAAAGATTCAGAGAAGAAAGAAGAGAGAGGAAAAGGATTAGAAAGGTTATTTGTGGTTCAGACACTTTCTTGAGTAAGAATTCATGTGTCCTCTGATCGATACCCCCAAGATAAAGCATGCACCTTATATTATGTATTCAAATGAGGATAGTAGAGGGTATGACAGATAGCTTCTGGTATATTGTGGTATGGAATATCGATTAGCAAAGTAAAATACATGGAAATACTTAAATGTGGTTGCAACAGAAAATTAGGTAAAAAATTTCCAAGAAGCATGTAATTCTTTGTATTTTCAAACCTTTCTCTGATTAATTCTATGTTTTGCTTGAGGGCAAGCAAAGGATAAGTCTGGGGGAGTTGATATGCCATGGTTTTTACCTGATTTTACCTATGATATGAATACTGTTTTGAAGTCTTTATTATGAAATTCATATCGTTTTAGAGTCTTTAGTTCATGTACTCATTGGAAACAATTGGAACTTTTAGATTATTCTGGAGCATAAAAGAGTACTGAGTCGGGAATTCAAAGTTAGAACAAAGAAACGTTACAACCATCGATCGACGCCTCACCTTGAGTGTCGATCAACGGTCAACACTTCTGCCGAGTTACTTAAGTTTTGAAGAAATCACGATTCTGCCCAGATGTTTTAAGAACATAAGCAATGAGATCAACTGATGAAGGATCCTTATGGATTCACACTAAAAGTTCTATATTTGGTAATACATAAGAACTCTAATAAACCCTAAATCTAACAAGGAGAACTACTTAGACATAATCAAGCAAACCATAATAAATATCTGAATAGAATGCATAAATTGAATAAGGTTAAAAAACAATGGCGTTCAAATACAAATCTCGGAAGGAGTCTTTATATTCTCTTCAAAGCTAATAAAACCCTAGAATAATATGTTGTGATAAAAAGAATAGAAAAGATTGTGTTTTTCCTAAGAGATGGCAAAGCACATAATGGAAAGTACTAGGCCAGCCATGGGTATTCTTGTATTTATGTGAGACTTCTCGACTTCAAGTGGGTCACGAACAAGTTGGCCCATTAACTCGCGTTATTGGCGATGGATAGCAACAAGGTGTTTTCGATCGACACCCTTCCCGAATCTCGACTATGACTTCTGATTCTTCAAAAATTACGAGTTTCCTCATCATTAAGCTCCAGAAAACTCCATAATCTTCACATTGCTCCAAAACATTCCTAGACCCGAAAAGACTCTAAAACATACTCAAAACACATAATAATATCTAAAAAGCACATATACTATGGGTGAAAACTTGTAAAATCCATAAATCACCTTCGTTGGCTGGCTTTGACTCACTGGCAGAGAGAACTTGTGTGTGTTGGAGCTCGAAAGTTTCACCTTGCAGACGCACCTTATCTCATTGGTATTGATCTCCTAGAGTCAGCCATCCGCGAAGTACTGTTTGCAAGAGAGATTTTTGATCGACGTCAATGTTGAAAGTGGAATACAATCAAGTGTTTAAAGAATTAATTAGAAACAAAGCAGGTTGAAAATGTCATTTATTTAGAAGTTAATTCGGGGATCAAAAAAGGGTACAAATGCAAGTCAGGCTCCGAAACAAATGGAGCTCACTACACAATAGAGTATCCAGTTCGCTAGTGTATCTCTCAAAATTCTCTCTCTATGGTATTTGTGGGAGAAAAACAGATCATTCTTATGACGAATGAGGCCTCCTTTTCAAGGTGAAATAGCTCTTTGAATATGACGAAGAGAAAACACATTGTCGTTTTTTATGAGGTCATATATTTGGTCTTGGTTGATGAAGTCATATATCCGTTGCGACGTGGATGCAGCTCGATTTTTCCAATGGAATTTAATGCTTTCCAGATTGCATCGTCGGTACTCTAACTGTCAGGCACACATCTTGGGTAAGTGGTCCCATTAGTGTGAGCTCGCTAGTGAGAGATTGTTTGCATATGCTGATTTTTTCTTCTAGCGACGCATGACTCTAAAACCAAGTGGACCTTTCTTTGATTTAGGACGGATATTGATGGGGCACAAAGGCCATTTCCAGCATAACACATATTGTTTGAACCGAGTTCGGACAGATGTTTAAGGTCGACGGAACTCGTCGGTGAGTCCTTCAAAGACGACTCAAATGAGATGGACTTGATTTCTAAGTAGTATAAAAATAACTGTTTTCTTTCTTTAGTAAGCCAGAAAAGTGAATACAAAGTAGTCTAGATTTAGAAATATTGGAAATCCTAGTTCTAGCCGCCTTGCTCTTGTTCTCCCCTTTCTCAATGGCACTTTTGTCTCCTTTTATAGGCTGCTGGTTGTTGATGCCCTAAGTCGATTCCTACCTGGGCCCTGGCCAAAATGGGCTTCGACCAAAACAATTAGGCTACTAGTCGTTTTGGCTTTTCCCCTGATTGAGCAACCGACTAAAACTACGCCGTTTTAGTTTTTACAATCCGGACTTGTTGTTACTTGGGTTTGGAAGGTGGATGCAACCTATCTCCTACATTAAGCCCCCCAGTTCGCTGGTGATTGTTGCAGACGATCCGAGCGAATTTACTCATTTGGTTTAAGAACGACAGCCCATATTGTAGCCGTTTTGCCGCTGAGTCAGGTTGCGCGTCGTTTTGTCATTTTACTAGTCTCGCCGTAACATCTCGATGACTCCTTTCCTGACTTGTCCCGAATCAAATTTTCGAGTTCCACAACTCGGCCGGAAAAGCGAAGCGTCGCAAGTGAATTGGACTTTTTGGGGTGGGAAGGCGAAGCGTCTGAACTAAACTGGGCCTTCGACGATTCCACAGGCCCAATTAGGCCCCTTCTAGACCTAATCATTGCGCTTTGGGAACGCGTGCCCTTCCTCCTTATAAATAGGCGTCCCTCTCTTGTTGTTTCCTCATTCTTCTCTTCTAGCACAGGTATTCTCTCGCCTCCTTCTCTCTACTTTCTCTCTCTAAGTTGTTGTAGATTATATAGGTTTTTCGGACGTTATGTCGTCGAGAAAAGGATCTGACAACCGGCTGTCTCACACGGAGAAGGGCAAAGACGTTGCAGTTGATTCGAGCCCGGCAAGGGACACGACGACGAATGAGGTGCTTGACGACTTTGGGTTAGTCCATTGCGACGCCTTGATGGATAGGGGCGATCTAAACACCCCGCAGAGGACCTTGGTTTATGTCGACATGGAGAAGTGACTAATAGAAGAGGAGGGGAGCTTCTAGCGACAATAACTCCTTGTCCTTGTCTCGGGGAGAGAGGGACTCATCCAGCTCCGACGAGATGGAAGATGCGGCCAATCAACGAGTTGATGACTTCGTGCCGATTCTCTTCCGTGATCGCGGATATGCAGAGGAATTACACCCGCTCGATCCTGCCCTGAGACGTTCTCCGGTCTTGGTCGGCCAAGTTTGGCAGAACATCAAGGGGACCGAGTCCACTGTAGGAAGCGTTAAGAGATTGTTGAAGAACATTGGCGCGAAGAACATAACATTCCTCATCCCGACGAACGAAGAGAGGCCTTGGTCGCCGCCGAAGGGGTACCAGTGTTTGTACGAGGCCTAATTCGAGAAGGACGCGTTTGTGCGGTTCCCTATACCGTGAATATTCATTTCTTATGTTTTTTTGTCAAAAGATCGCCCTCTCGCAGCTTGGGATGGGCGGATATCGTTTGGTCGTTGCTCTAACGGTTTTGGACGCGGAGATTGGGATGCCTCTCAGCATTAGGGAGTTTGAGGAGTTCTCCTCGATCAAACCAGAGAAGGATGGAATCTTCATGATGAAGATGCGTCCGAAGTACAACATAATCACTGGGCATCCAAACAAGACGCCCAACTGGCAGAGGCGGTACTTGTACGTGAAGTCGGACGAGTATTCATTTGAAGAACCCCGTCAGAGGACTTTAGAGTCCTTTGGAACAATCGTTTCGGTAGATTTCTGCCTTTGACTGATTACTCTAACTCTGTTAACTAAACCATTTTATTTGTCGCGCAGTTAAGCATCCTATCGCGGAGAAATTCCCCTGGGACAACTTCTTGGATAACGCTCGGCGGTGGTGGAGTTTGGTCACACATTTTGGCCCGACATTAGCGAAGACAGAGCATGTCGCGCTTTATCTCGCATCTCGAAGGGTAGGTTTTTTCTCTCGTATGACGGTTATTGCAGCTTAGTTGATTTACTAGGTCTTCACCTTGGATTTCCTGTCGCAGGTACTTGGGCTTCGAATCTTCCGTCGGAAGATCACAACTCGAAGAAACGTCTTTCAATTTTTTCGAGAGAAGAGCAGAGAGAGTTGGATCGCGCCAAAAAGATGAAGGTTATGCCTGATCTTAGCGCTAGCTTGAAGAAGAGGAAGTCGTCGAGCCTCATGAGTGTCATCGACGACATGGGTTTGGATGGGTCGGGGTGACCTTTGCGGGAGACCCACCCCAAAGTGGCTCGTTCCGTGGTTCCGTAAACGGGGAGGTGAAGCGTCGATAGGGCTACGTCGGCCTCGAAAGGGAAGAAAAGACCTAGGGATGACTCAACTGATTCTCCCATCGGAAGTGGCGGACTGGTCGACCGGTCGGATGGTGATGGTGGGGCTGCTGATTTGGAAGTTGCGGCCAATGAGGATCCAGTCGAGCCATTGGATAGGAACAAGAAGAGAAGGAAGGAAACCGCAGAGGACCGGCTGGGCCCTGACACTGTCGTCATTCTTAACATTAACGACGATAGGGATGGCGATGGCGATGAACACGCTGTTGTCGGGGATGAGGCGTCAGATGATCCCCTGTCAACTCAGCAGGAGAACGTCTCGGCGAAAACGGCGGGCAAAAGGAAGAAGAAGAAGAGGAGCAAGGGAATTACTCTTGATTCCCTTGATAAAGACACGTGCCTTTCAATTGAACCGCCTCCCCAGACGAATGAGTCGGCTTCCCGAGCTATTACCTTAAATCCTCGGATCTCATTTGAAGATAAGGTATCATTCTAGTACGAGTCGCGCGTCCCGTTGGTGCGTAATGGTCCCAAATGTGTGGAACTGATCAAGGGTGGGGCTTGCAGCTTACCCGCTGTTGAGGACTTGGTCTTCAATGAGGCTTACGTTGATGCGGCTCACCATTGAGCGTTGGTAAGAGTCAATTTTTTTGTTCCTTTGCTTCCACTTATCCGGTCCTTCCCTTTTGAAATAATGGTTCTGTGTTTTTAGGCCGACGGCAGCATGAACTTCATGCTGGGCCTTTATGACAAGGAGATTAGAGCGACACAAGCTCAGTTGGGGGAAGCCGAGGAAAAACTTTCGGTGAAGACCTCTTGTGTCGTCGTCCTCAAGGAAAATATGAAGGCTGCTATTGAAGCGGCAGTGTGTGAGAGGGATGAGGCCGTTAGCAAGGCCGAATGGGAGCGGGAAGAATTCGCTGATCGCCTATCTTCCGAGCAGAAGAGATCAGAGGGACTCGAGCGTGAGCTCGAGCAGATGAGGCTAGCGGCCGATGGACTCAAGCGAGAGAATGCTTCCTTCGAGAAGGTGAAAGCCCGATTGGAGAGGGAGAAGGAGTCGCTGTCCCGCACACTTGTGAGAGAGACCAAGAGGCTGAAGGACTCACATACCTACGAGGTCACCCAAGAACGGGTAAGGGTAGAGACGGCGATGATCGCAAAGTGCAACCGTCTCTTCAGCAGAATTCGAGAGTACGAGAGGCGTCGTGACGAATACGACAAAGCGAGGTGTCTCTACAGTCAAGCCTTCGGGACCAGAAAGTGCCTCCAAATGCTGAAAGAGGATGGAGAGGGAATTTCGCAAGAGTCAATCGACTTCTTTAACTCCAGGAAAGGAGCTCGAAGAGCAGGCGTCTCAGTTGGAAGTCAGAAGCATTCCAGAAGCCGACCTCTCTCCTTTCGCCCTTGGTCCTGGAATCCCGGTTCTTCGACGCGAACCTGGTTGGACTCGATACATTCAGTTCGAACATGGACTAATCGACCCGAACCTTGCAGCGGCTTGCAACATCGCCGTCCTTCTTCTGAGGACACTTCGGATGCGGAGCCGGGCCGCATAAGAGAACGAGGAGGAAGATGACCTGGGTCTTGGGAGTCGAACGAGGCGATGAATCGGGAACGACTGAGAGCGACAAGACCAGGCCCTTCGTACTGCATGAAGACGAGTCGACTGAAATCACGGCTCAAGAGATGAGCCTTTTGCCTGACGCAACTCATAATCCCGGTGGCTGAATGCGAGCGGTCCGAGGTTGGCGGGAGGCGGAGGGGACGTGATGGAGCCAATGCAGGAGATCTCCTCAATTTTATGTCTTGGTGTCATTTTGCTCGGTCCTTTGAGGCTTTGACTTGTGTAATGATATTTGATGACAAGTTGATGTTTTCGAATTTTCTTGGACTCCGCGTATGATCAGGCGTTCTTTACTTTTCCGATTTCTTTCCCTTAGTTGAACTAGACTCGCAGTCGCTATAGCCGCTTTGGACTGATTATTGCGAGCTGGGTATAAGTTCGTTGCTCGTCCTGTAGATCGTGAGGATCCTTTTCGTAGCGTATATCTTCGGCAATCTATTTCGGTCAAGTTCAACAAATTTTCCAGTTGACTATTCGATCAAATTTAGTAAGTCACTCGCCCAGGCATGTGGCGAACTATGAGAATGTTTCGCGATGTGTCAACTATATCCGTAGTAACTTCGTTCGGCCGTCGTACGCGAAGTGTTAACAGGTGGTGCTTTAGCGGGAGAATAAGGTATCATTTTGCAATTTAAAGTAACATTACAGGTTTCTTTTGGTTGGCCGATACGTCGAATG
>CAJHQP010006977.1:0-34879 GCA_905132765.1 Moricandia arvensis | reverse complement strand
AGTCTATATGCTTTGAACCAGGCCAGTTCCGAAGATTGATCACACTCTTTGATCTCTCATCTAACTTCTTTAGATGTGTCACACTGATTTTCGCATGTGCTACACAACCAAATATCCTTAAGTGCTCGATATTTGGTTTCTTCGATGTGAGACATTCGTATGGCTTTTGATCCTATTCATGGATCAACTCCAAATGTTTGTCACACGAAACATGGCTTTAGTCAAGAAGTGAGTCTCTGATTTGCTTACCTACGAGACATGTGACACACGCCTTCTCTGTGGTTACACTTAGGAATGAGTGTAATCTGCTTCCCTGCTAGACATGCGTCACACACGCATCTTCGTTGTTACATCAGCATTCCTACGACCATCTCCTTCTTTACCATGTTTTTTCTTCTAAGATTTCTCTTAACGAGGCTTCCTTGGATGTTAGACTTGATATATTCCCCGCAAACCCGTTTACGGTATTCGCTATCATCCATCTTCAACCTGTTGAACTCCGCCATCGACTTCTCGGATCTCGCCTCCCTTACACGATCATCTCCATGGTATCGTGACTTGATGGCATTCCATATCTCTTTCGATTGCGGTTTGTTCTCCCACCTAGAGAATCAAATTGTCGGACATAGATTGATACAAAAGAGTTATTGCAACATAGTTCTTCTTTTATCATCCGAACCCAGATTCTATTGTGTCCCACACATCATGAACACAAAGTAACACCTTCATCCTCATCGACCAAACTGTTATAGTTTGTCGATCAACATCGGACATTGGTAGATGCGGATTCCAAGGTCCTTCGTGCGTGGAGCCCTATTCACGTCCACCATCTGTGTCGTGAACTCTTGCTTCACAGCTACCAGGATCGAAACTTCAACTTAAGCTTAGATCGAGTCCAACCTGAGGCTCTGATACCAATTGAAGCTTCAACTTAAGCTTTGATACCAATGAAGGATCTCTTAGAACAAGGATAATAAGAACAACTTTTCTTATTGATTTAGAAACTACTCAAAACTAAAGCTCACAATGTTCTCTTAGATCTCTTATGGAACACCTCTCCTGAGACCTATATTTATAGTTAAGGACAATTCCCTTTAACATGGGATATGAAACACAAATCTAATCTAATAGAAAACTTCATTTTTCTATTCTAGATTTCCTTTTGTGTTATCTCTTAACATATTAAAACATCTAATAATATGTTAACTTTTCCACAAGCTTGGAATTACCCAACATTGGGACTTGGAAGTGATTCGTATGCTTAATCAGTAAATGTGGGTTTGTGCCTCCGTCTGGATGTCTCTCGCAAACTACGCAGGTGCGTTATCTTATTCTACTAGCTTCGATCTATGAGCTGTGGCGTTAGACGATAACAGGCTTCTTTTCTTCATCATCTCGCTTCTAACGTATTCGCCTCTGGTTTCCTTCTGTTCTATACCCACGTGGAGTCTCTCGTTGGGCTTCTAAGCAGATTTTACTAATGGGCTATCATCTCATACTAAGGTGATTTTGGTTTTCCTGAGTGGTTACTAGGCTTATTTAACCTTCTATACGGTTGGGCCACATTTGAATACTTGTTATGGGTGTCTTTTTAAGGGTCACATTATCAATCTCTTGGGGTTTAGTTACCTATTGATAAGGTTTTATCTAAGGATTCACCAATGTAATTGGCACCTTTGCCACTTTTTAACTATATTGCCATCAAATGTTCCAAAAAAAAAAATTCTAGTGATAAAATACACACAAGAAAAAGAAAGCTGAAAAACTCTTTAATTTCTATATTGAACTATGGAGTACTTTCTTTATAACACTTGAATTTTATTAGTGTTGAGTTGTTATAAAGCTATTGTGAAAGTCATGAGAAATAATATTGGTACATGATAATGAAACACAAAGGAGATATTATCTTGAATGAGTTGTTTTGTTTCACTAGCTTTGTCCGCGACTTTGTTACCTATCATGTTTATCCAATAGAACTCCATGGTCTCGAAACGTTCTTTCCATTATTGTATCTCATGTTTCAAGTTGTAAGCATTAAAATGTAGAAGTTTTGCATTTAAAATCTAACCTCTTTCTTGCAATCTGACTCTATAAAGACCTTTATATCCTCTACATCACGCATGGTGAATTGCCATTAGGATAGCTTGTAGTTCCACTCTCTAAAGCATTCTTTACTATTTTTTAGTCGTTTAACTCCACCATGAAAGTATACCCGATGATCTCAAATGACCCAACCAACTATACCATTACTAAGTTGCTTATAAAACCACTATCATTATTATATTTTATCCATTTCTTGTAGAGGTTTCTTCCAGTTATGGATACCTTTAGTTATTAGATAACTTTTATTATTTATTTATTTTTACATAAAATTATCTGTTTAATTTTTCTTTATTAATGATCGAAAGTACATTTGTCAGATGCTCTATTCTATAAAAACTCTGATAATATGATACAAAAACCATGGATTTGGATTCTTAGAGCCTGAGTACTGTAAACAAATTTTGCATTTTATATTATATTGAATTTCAGAAATGTTAAAAAAAACACTATGTTGGAACATTTTTCTAACTCTGTATCGCTTCTATTAATGCCTTGTGTGTCAACAAAGCAAAGCAAAGCAAAGCAAACATTTGAATACATTTAGTGTGATCTACATTGATATGTCCCTTACTTCAATCGAGAAACATTCCACTAGAATTACATATATATCTTTTTGTTATTAGCATAAACAAACTAAGACTCTTCTAACCAAATAGGGGGACTTCGTGTCCATGAAGACAAAGTAATACTATTGACATCGAGCACCTTGTACAAGCTTATTGGCCCACGCCACGTGATAGCAAAAGTAATGAAGGTTTTCTTTATTCGATGTATTTCTTTAAGATAGATGCAAAGTCGGTCATTCTTTAGGTCTACCATCTTCACCAATGAGAGCAATCCATGCAAACGTCCCATGAATTTTTGTAATTTTGCATGCATCCATCGCCCTATAAAAATGCTTCACACTTCGTGTGTAGTGGGGACAAACTAATATTATATTCCTTGCCATTACCCGAATAGAGTTCTCCATTATTCCAAGCTCCATATGTGAAACACTATCTTCCTATCTTTCATGGCAGCTCTTAGCGGGTCCTCCTCCTTACCGCTAGACCTTGGATGCATATTTTCATTATTGTCCATTGTATTTGGGCTTCCTTCCATAGTATCGATTATGTTTCTAGATATCTTGGGGATATATATACTTGATTGAAAATATCATTATTACGACATTTCCATATATACCAGAGTATCCAAAAAATCTGTATCCATTATCTGCAATCCAGTTCTCCAAAAAGTAGTCCGTATTCGCAAAAAACCGGTTTGCATTGGGAAAGTTACCCGAATATGTGGGAATGTGGATAGAGCTCAAACCTGCATCGCTTGGGGAGATTCAAAGGGAACAATGATTTATTGACTCCTCCTCTACTCCACACCTCACACAATGTAAATCAAATTTTATGCCACGTTAGGGAAACATTTTATTGTTCCATGAAAGTGCCCGTAGGAACCATGGTATCTAGACCATAAGGAAGTTATGGCGGCATTTTATCTGGTATAGTTTCTCTAATTTATATCCTATTTGATCGTATATCGTCCTGACTGGTTAAATGCCATCCCTCTTTATCCAATAACTGATTTGACATAATGGTATGCTTTATACGATTTTCACTTCCTCTGGGTAAAACCAATGTATGATTACATGCGAATTCCACTTCGGATAGTAGGGTTAATGAGATTATCTATTTTAGATGCATTATCAAAAAGTGTAGATTTACTGTTTGTGGTCTCCGGCGGTGGATGAGCATCCAAAGATTATTCCATACTGAGATAGATGATCCAGTGCCACCTTTTTTATTAGCTTTCGCTAACAAGAGATCTAGCATAGACTATAATACGCCAACTGAAGGATGACGAGTATGATTGAATTAGTTCTAATGGGCTGGTGTTCCTAAAGTAGGCTCCTTTTTAAAACTCATGCAAATAAAGAATTTGGCTGTTCAATTAATCTCCAAAAACAAAATTTCTAAAGTGCAGTATTAAAATCCACCATCATCTTGAAAATGATGCCTCCCTCTGTTTTGGGCAGCCTAATTTATCCCAAGTGGTCTAGTGCATGCCTTTTCTATTTTCCTCCAGAATTTCACCATAATTGGGAAACAATACTGTTAATTGGGATGTAATCGATTTAGGAAATGTATAACAAGAAATAACATGAATCGGCACTGCGTTCCATTGATTTTATGAGCACCCTCCACTCTCCTTTTAGTTAGTATTTAACTAACCAGCCATTCACTTGAGAGTGCATCCTTTCCTGTAGAAAACCCCCAAAAAATGAGTTTTTTTATCCTCCTAAACGTTATGAGATTCCCAGATTGATCACATACCTCCTAAATTATGTATTCCAGTGGTATCTTTCATTTTCTGTCAAATTGTGTCATCAATCTTTTATCCAAACTGTAACGAGATTTTTTTCAAAATTTATATGTTGAACAGAAACCTTCTCATGTCCTTTCGTATTTTGAAAATTGTATGGCATCCTTCTTAGTTCTTTTCAAAATAAGAAACTATCGTCTACGAATAATAAGTGCGGAAATCACCGGGGATGCGCGAGCTACCTTTAAACCATTTCAACTGTTTCTCCCTTTTAGCTTTTTAATATTAACTATCAGTGACTTTATACACATGATGAAGAGATATGGGGATAATGGGTCCACCTACCATAGACCCTCTATTTGGGATTATGTGACCTCGAGGTTGGCTATTGAGTAACACCTTATATTGTACCGATGTACTTTATTCCATCACTAATTGAATCCATGATTGCCAACCCCATTTTCGTGAGAATTTCCTGAACAAACCCCCATTCTAATCAAGCATATGAATTACTCACATCTCTCTAAATTGCCATATATTTGCTCTGACATGTTTTATTTGTGCGCAGTTTGTGAAACATTTCATGTGCAATTACAATGTTATCAGAAACTAACCTCCCTGCTACAAGGCTGATTGAGTCCTCAGAAATTAACTTTGGAAGACAACATCTCAGTCATTGGCCATAAAACCTTAGAAATAATATTGTAGCCTACATTACAAAGACTGCATCGGTCTTAGGTTCAATCATTACTGTTGGTCTTTCTGTTTTTGAATCGAAGCATATATTCGTCATATTTATCTTTCCGTCCAACCTCCCAGTGCTTAAAAAATTATCCAGAAAAATCAAGAACATTCGCCTTAATTATATGCCAAGCATATTGAAAAAATAACGTTTTCATCCCATCCAGGCCTGAGGTCTTTTCCGGATGCATCATAAAAAAGCTATCTAACTTCCTCCTCGGTTGCTAATGCCGTCTAGCATTCATCTGTGCCGTTATGGTCAGGGCCGTGCCTGAGTGGAAGCAAGTAAAGCATCTACTTGGGGCCTAATATTAGATTAAATAATTGAAGGGCCAATAATTGTACAAATTCTTTGCTGGGTCACTTGGTTTTAAGAGTATTATGTTTTCTAAAAGGTGACAGGTTCAATTCTTCTTCAAATCACATATACATACAAAAAAATTTACAGTAAAAAGTCATATAACTATTTTCTGCTTTGGGCCCATGTAACTTCAGGCACGGCTCTGGTTATGGTAGCTGGAACTTCTTGTAAAAAAATTCAAACTCTGCTGGAGGACTTAGATGTAAGAAAACCATAAAACAATTCACCGCCAATTTATCCACTCCTAGATTATATGTAGCTCATTGTCCTTCCTCCATCATGTATCAAAATGATCATATTTCTAGATCGACGTTGCTTAGTCAAAGCATGATATAATTTTTTGTTTGAGTCCCCTGTAGTATGACATGTGTTCATATTCTTTGTTGCGAGTAATCCTCTTCATATTTGTATGCCTCTTGTAGTTATATAGTATAACTTACCAAAATAAAAAAAAATTCTCCCCATGCATGATGTGATGCATATAGTAATTACACTTCATCCATACGTGTCTTGATGGAGATCCAATATTACGTATCATGTCTGTTGTCTATCCATTTTTCACACAATCACCAACTTTTTTATTGAGCCGTAAGTGTCACTTTAGGTAAAAACTGGTGACCTGGGAAAATGTACTCTCTCCGTTCCATTTTAAGTGTCATAGCAGATCTTAAAATTTGTTTCATTATAGGCATCGTTTTTAATTTCCAGTGCATATGTTTGACAGTTCCTCCACTTTTATCCTTATCTTTTTAGTTCAAACATTCATTAATAAAATCAAATAAAATAATGTATTACTAGTGGCATAGTAAAAAAAATTTATGGTTTTTCTAATACGGGTAAATAAATCTTAATCGACATATGAAATGAAGAGGACTACGATGGTAAATTGGTAATCATTGATAATAAATATCATGTTCGGTATATTGAGGAAAAGAAGAGTGGTAATATATGTAAGGGATTTGATTTGTAGTTGGCAGGAAAATAAGAATGTGAGGGTCGAAAGGATCATGCACCTAGGGAGTTAGGGACCCGACCCGTTGAAAGTTATCAACTGAGAGATTTTGCAAGGTGAGAGATATTGGATTTAAGGATGGATAATAAAACACAGCTTTTATTTGGGAGAGAAGAAAAGAAAGGAAAAGAAAGAAAAAAGACGAAGTTCAAATAAGCTCATATGGGTTAGTAAAAGAATTAGCCGAAAATAAAAAAAGACATCTAAAAATGCAGTAGTTATATTTTTTTTTCCTTTTTCCCGAAATTTCTATGGTGAAGAAGACATAATGTTTTCCTGAGAAAAAAAAGTCTTTACTTTTTACTTCAAATTTTAAATAATAGGTCAAAACATATAAGTTTTCTATTTTTTTTTTTTTGACAACTCTAATGTTTTGCTATTTTTTTATTTTAAAGAACAAACATGATAGTGATGATATTATAATTGATTACCAATTTACTATTATCAATTATTAGCATGAATATCTTGTGTTTGTATGATTAAATTACACCAAACATCATCCACAATCATCAAGTCTGAGTTTTGTTTTTCACATGCCTAGTTAAGCCTGTATTACAGTGTTTGTTGGGTTAAGATATTATACTGGTTTTAATACTGATTATTTCCCCAAATACTACTGGTTATTGTTATTTATCACAAATTATATTTCAGAGTTATTCATCAGCGTTTAGTGCGCTACATCCGCAACTAAGGTGATTCTCTTCAGACTTGTAAGAAAAGTATGGTTTTAGATCTTTACTCACTTTTTAAAACCATTATATTTTTCTTGTCAATCCTGATAAAAATACGAGCTTATTAAATTTAAATATATACGTGTATACCATTTCCTAGGGGCAAATAAACCGAACCCGAAATCCTAAACCAAACATGGCTCGATAAAAATGAATTTGAAACCGATCAGAACCGAACATAAATACCGAATGGATCTTATTTTATGATATTTTGGGTTATGGGTATCGTCCGAACCGAACCCAATCCTAAGTGGGATATCCGATAGAACCCAAAAAAACTAAAATTCCAAAAAAATAACTTATACCAAACATGATCTCAATTCCTAATATGTATCTAAAATACACTAACATATTACTGAACTTCTAAAATAATTATCTATTACATGAATAATTAACTCAAATACTTGGTTTAATATATATTTTGGTATCTGGTTAATATTAATGTTTGTGTTTATTATTAATACTTACCTTAATATAGATATAACTGAGAAAGGTTTGTGTTTCTTGAAATATAGTTTCTCTTTATCGTCTTCTTTAATGTATGTTTATTATTAATACTTACCTTCATTTATTTGGTTTTCTTTCTATCAATAAGTATGTTTACGTCTCCTTTGATTTTGAATGATCACGTTGGATGTTCATTTTTGAATCGATTTACTTATGTTTTGGTTACAAAATAAGTACAATTCAAGTACTTTTAAACCAAAGAACCATTTTACTTATGTTTAGTTACAAAGATGTGCAAATCACGTACTTTTAAACCAAAAAATTGAGTGGGACCTGAACCCGAAAGTATATCGGGTTGTCCTGGTTCTTTTAAGATTTACTAACCCCGACCAAAACCGATAACCCTGATGTGTGCCAAGGGCCGAAAATGGCTCAACAAAACTCTTGTAACAAAGTGATGGAGGGATTCAACAAAAAGGTGGTCCAAATACTCGATCTAATCGGACTAAGTGAAAACCGGAAGGATGGAGATACTTGATGATGATGGAATTGATCAAAGTGCACCACACGAGGGATGGAGAACTCGTGATAAAAACACAAACCACTCCCTCTTGGAGGTACTGGTCTCAACAAGAACAAAGCAACAAGTTTTGCAAGAGAAAACTTAGAGAGATTTTCTTAAAAGAAAATACAGTTTGTTTATTGATCTAAGGTAATTTTTACATAGACAACTAAGATATTATATATAGCTAGGACCGTAATAGAAACTCTAACAGTCTAAAAATGATAAAGGAAACAAAATAACTCGCGCCTAAAGTCTTGGAAGCAAAGGAAGTTGATGGCTTTAAGAAAAACTAGTTGTTAGGCTGATTGTTGTCTTTGGAGAGAGAGATAATTTGTATCTTGATATCTTGTTGAAGTATCCACGAAATAATAGCCTTTGGTTGATGAATAAGCTCTTAATGATAGTGATATTTTCTGGTCCAAGAGAAAAAAGCCGTTTGTCTCGGGCAAGATTGTGTAGAAACTCAATTATTGCATTTGGTCTAGATCTTGCCGGATAAGGAAGGTAGATGTAAATGAAGATCCGACTGATCCTCTGGGTGATGTTGCAGCTAAGGGACTTCTTGTATGCCTTCTAGATGGTCTAGAGTATCTTCTAGCTTCCATAGAAGGTTTGGTTCGAGCCAAATTGAAGAGGTTGGTAACTTTTCCAGGCTTCCATAGAAAGGTTTGGTTTTGCCGGTTTTGGGAAATTGATTGCATCTTGGTATTCCATGACCAATTCTTCCTGATTTTGTCTCTCAGGAAAGCCATAAAATACACCCTTGAACTCCATTATTGATTCTGGGAGAAGGCCGCTTCATTTTTGGCTGCAATTCACTTCTAAGAGCTGATACTTGCGAATTGATGGGCTGGGAAACCTCCATTTTATAAAATTCATTAACTTTCTGGTCCGAATAGATATTGGGATTGATAACAATTTCACATGAAATCTTGGTTAATTTATAATCCATGAAAAATTTTTTCATGCCAAAAGACCTTCTTGTTGTGGAGATATACGCCTTGGACAAAAACCTACGTCGCTAGTATCGACTAGGTAGTTGGTCTGGCTGATTTAATGAAGCTCTGGTCGAGGCATGGATTGATGACTGCATCAACCAAACTTTCATATAACGTGAATGAGGCTGATTTTGATAAACCCAAAAAACCAAGACCCGATTGGACAAAGCCCAAAATTGATTGGGACCCCGAATGCTCATGCCTAAATTTTCTTATCAAATTTAACAATAAACTAGAGATTGACCCGCACGTCTATGACGGTGTTAATTTTTAGTTTTTTATAAATTATATTTTTTTCATATTTAGTGTTATATATTTTATATGAGTCATCATATAATTAATTTTATAAGTATTTGAATATTTTTAAGTTCCTATACATGAGAATCGAACTCAAATCAAATCGGGTTATATGATTAATTTTGTTTATTTAGTTTTTAGGTTATTTTTAGTTTGAATTCACAATACCCGAATTGAATCTTTCAATATAGTTACTTTTGATACAAATATCCGAACATGTTTCTGATACTTTAGTTTTTGAATATTTTAGGTATCTATACATCAAAAATGAATCCATCCATATTTGGGTAGACCCTACTCGAAATTCACATGAAGTTTTATAATACTTGAATGAAGACTAATTTCAAAACCCTAAAAATCCAATATCAGAAAGAAACAACTCGTAGGTGAACATGTACCCAAATGTCTATGCCTATCTGATTATGTAAACAAATTAAAAAAAAACTCTTTGTTAAAGATTTTGAATTCTTGTCACAAATGAAGCAATTTCATTAAAATGTGTCGAATATTATGGTTAATATGTAAAATAAATGTTGTCAAAATATTACAGTAAAGATATTTAATGAAGTAGTAAAAGAGTGAGAAAATGAATGTAAAAAATATAATAGAACTTTGAAAATAAATAAGTTATATTTTTTAATTATGTAATAAATGATGTCAATTTATTTTTAAAATAATAAATGAAGTGGTTAGAATAATTAAAAATAGAATAAAAATCTGTAAGAAATCACATAAAATATGCAAATATTTTTTTGTACTTCTTTATATTTAATATGTAAAATAAATGATGTCAAAATATTATGTAATATAATTACTGAAGTAGTGAAAAGAGTGATAAAATAATGTAAAAAATTATAAAACACTTGATAATAGATAAGTTATATTTTGTACTTACGTAATAAATGATGTCAATTTATTTTAAAAATTAATAAATGAAGTGGTTAGAATAATTAAAAATGGAATGAAAATCTGTAAGAAATCATTTAAAATATTGTTTTGTACTTCAATTTAATAAAAAGAGATAACGAATTGGCTCCACGTCTATTTTTACAGCCATATTAAATGAAACACAGCTAATGATTCTGTGAACCAATGATAATCATAATCAAAGTTTTTTTTGTATTTATGAAGCTAATATTATCCTTCATTGGCTAACTAAAAAGAGGCAATAAACACTAATTTACTTGATGATAGAGATAAGAAACAATAATTCATTTTCAGAAACTTTCTAACTTTGCAAAATATTTCACCCTTTTTTTTCTAACTTTTCCTTTTAAATCCCCAATTATTGGCCACTTACGGAAAACGGTGAAAGACAGAATCAATGATAATCTTGATTAGTTGGGCTTAATCATTCCATCAAAGCCGGCCAATTAAAAAAATAAATAAACAGATCTTAAATTTTAGTCCCATAATAAAAAGAACAAATCTGATTTAATATATTTTCAAAAATTCCCTATCTTAAATCAATACTTCCTCTCTCTAAATTAAACCTTCTTTTTTGTTCAACCCTCTCTCTATATAAACAAATCTTGCAAGATTACTCAACAAGCAGCAACAAATATTTTCTCTCATTCATTCAATAGTTCAAAACCCAAAGCAAAACTCTATTTTTGAAGATGATGATGAAGAAGATGTTTGTTCAGATCGCAGTGTTTTGTCTATTTGGTACGTTCGCAGCCGTATCCGGCCAAGAAGTAGCCCAGCTCCTGCACCGGGACCGGCATCTAACACAAGCTAGTCGTTCCAACCACCAACATGTTAACCGGATTTGCTTTTGCTGCCATGGCTCTTGTTCTTGGTCTCAACCACTGAGTTCATCGTTTCTTGTTTTGGTTCAGTTTCTATAAATTTGTTAATTTAAATATTGTTTGCTTTTGATGTTTCATTTGTTGTTTATCTTATTTGGTGAATAAAAGAAAACTCTATTGGATGTTTTTCTTTTTCTGTTATGAGTTGGATTTTAAATTCGATTCATAGGAAACGAGACACAAATTCAATTTCAATGTACAATTACGATATAATTCACAATCACTAGATTCTACATTGTGTATTTAGAATGTACTTCTAAACCTAATGTGACAACAATGAGGATACTAGGTCTTCAACGTCATATAAAGATTGTTTGCATAAGAAGCTACACTGCTTTGATCCAGCAACTGAGAGAAACCCCATTATCGTAATCGTTAAACAAATATAGATCATCGAACGTGTCCGGCTTATCTTTGTACTTGTGTAGTAGCGATGGACGTTGGAAAAATCTTGCAGCTATCGATGATGGAAAAATCTTGCAGAAAAATGTCGACCTTAACGGACGTACAGCTGCAACCGATGAAACTAGAAAAATCGAGTTTGTAACCGTGTTGAGTCTCCCCAGATCTCTGTCCTTGCTTCCTCCTATCTCGTGGTTTGTGTTCTAGTCTTTCCGCCTTTGATTTTTTTTCCTGCAATGGGAGTTTGGTCGCTGCTGGTGTTCTTCATTCTTGTGTGCCATGGTGAACCTGGTCATGGCTGTGGTGGTTGGTCGTCTTTTTGGTCAAGGCCTTATATTTTCTTATATTGATGGATTTATTAGTTTATGGTTGGTTTGCACCCATGATTAGGCAGCATACCAAACCTGTTTGGTTAACTAGTAATTATAGGTTAAACCCCGTAAATGAATATATGCTACTCTTCATTGAAAGTATGTGTTTATTCATTGAACATATGTGTCTCTTCTAGTTGAACACATGTGACTATTCACAATGAATCCCTTTGATTGTTTATAGATAGAATACATTGTAGAGAGAATAACACAGTCACTTAATAACATGAATGAATCTAGAGAGAGAGAGTAAAAACGTTTTAGAGAGAGAAAGCTTTGGGGAATCAACTAGAAGGACACTTAAATGGTGATAAGTGGTTGATTTCCATCTTTGATTCATTTCTGACTCTTGCCTGATTGGTATCAAGTAGTGGTTCATTTGCTAAACTGGACTAACGTATGTTTTTGTTTAATACACTTCCGCATATAGAGTTCTAACATTGGTATCAAAGGCATTGGATTCGGTTGTGGCACATAAACATTCTTAAGTAATCATAAATGAAAAGTAATATGTCATATCGAGTTCATTCATGAAGAATTAAGAAAAATTGTTAATGCTTAGAATGATTAAAAATGGGTGGGCATACATGAATAAATGATGAAATGAATTGAAATTTTATACATGTGTTCATCATAAGTGTCATGAATTCTTCTGAAAATTATTGCATTTAGAGCCAAAATGTACTATATGAATTTAGAGAAATAGGAAATATTTTTTCATCATATCTCTCTAAGTATATATCGAAATCGCACGATTTTTATATTCATGTGTAAATCGTGAAATTATATTTTTCTTGATATATTATGCGTAAAATATGATCATGTATTCTAAGAGATATAAGGGTCGAAAGTTTTAGTCGAGTTGCAGAAAAAAGATATGAAGAAGATAAACAGTAACTTGACACATGTCACGTTCGTATTTGTCTGAAAATTGATTGTTTTTGTTTTGGTCATATCTCTCTGGTTATAAATCGTAACTGCGTAATCTTTATGTCCATGCGTAGCTGTTGAAATTATATTTCATTTGATATATTTTACGCATAATTTAGAGATATATATATAGAAAGATATTAGTATAGTAATTTTTGGTCATATAATAAGTTGTATATGCCTAAAGTAAGAACACAAAATAAATTTAAATTTGTTTTTTTAAGTTGGATGAAGAATCTAGATTTATTTTGATCAATAATTTATAGTGATAAATTAAATTAGTTAAGTATTAATTTTATTTAAGTGATCTTTGTAAATATCATATTTTATTTTTTAATTCATATTAGTTTAATATAATGATCTAGTGGGAGTTCTATTGTGTTTAGAACTTAATATAGTGAGAGTTCTATTGGTGTTAAAACTTAAAATTTGCATGAAATAAATAATTTATAGTATTAAGATTTTAATATGGGTGATAATTGAGAACATAGTGAACTCTCGATCTTGTATTTAAATGAAATTACTATTATGTAATTTATGTGCTTTGCAAAATTAAATTATGTGATTTAAGTATGCAAATAAATAAATGTCTTTAGGTGTTCAAGTAAGTATGTTGTTTGCTTTTAAGAATATCATTGTTGTGTTCAACTTAAGAGAGGAACTAGCCAATGATAATTACGAGATTATGACACCGAAAACTTTAGTATGTCTTCTAGGAACTAGAGGTGAAATAGACTTTTTTTCTGTTTTATGGAAGAGCCTACATAATGTATTACACTCAAGATGAAGAGATAAATATGCAGATAATGCCTGGACAAAGAAAGAATAAACATATCTCTCATTACTATGTTAAGTTGTATTGCATGATGATTTCATGTGTGAGTTTAAAAGAGTATAAAATTGTAAGAAAACACATTGTAGACCTTAAAAGAGAAATTTAGTGCCATGAAGGTGACGAAGCTTAGGATAATCAAAATTTGTTTTACTAATTATAAGTCATGTTAAACATGATTAAACAGAAAAAAAAAGAAAAATAAAAGCAAAATGTTGGTCAGATTATTCAACAATTCTCTTTTGTTACCTAAAATAATAAATTGGAACCATATGAAGGTTTAAATAACATCCAATATCAATGTTTAACATTTGAGAAATATAAGAGTAGAGGATGAGCGCCTAGAAGTTGTTGTGCTCTTTAACAAATTTAATTTCTTAAATTCAAACTTGGTTTTGACACACAAGACGAGTAACATGGGATATAAGGGTTTCAGATAAAACTGATCCTAAGAGGCAAAGGAAATATGTCAAACATGTAAAGCATGGAGGCAAAAAGGATATTACCAAAATGAAAAGGCTAGAACAGTGGCTCACTTAGTCAATTTACTCACGGAATCACTGAGGCAAAGAGAAGCGCATACTTAGCCTTTACTTTCACATATGCTTATGTTTTTAGTTGTGAACTGCTCATAGAATCTCATCATTTTTAGATTGTAGACTCAAGAGGCAACATACCATATGTTTTTGAAACTGAGAAGCATTTTTGGAGTACCAAGGGTACCTAAAAATAAAATAAAAATACAAGATGTTTGTATGTGGAAACTGATTTTAAGGTTATGATATGGGTATCAATAAGTTGTCAGCTACCTATTGGGTGGCATCAATTTCCTCATACAATATAATAGCTTGTATGTTTTTTTTTGCTTTATTTAAATTAGGATCTGGTTGAGATAGAGCTGAATGGTGAACCAAACATGCCCCAACTTTTGTGTGATATATATATATCCATATAAATATTTAAACACTTTTCTTAGGCCAATATTCTTTAGTTCTAGTTATGCTTGTGATAGTTTCAATGTATATGATTGTACTACCATCATTACTGGTAGTAATGTTGAGTGTTTTTTTGGTCACATTGGGTGTTGATCAATTAAATAAATTGGTCAGAGATAGCCTTTTGGGTTACTCACCCGAATTGATCTTGACACATGATAGAGCCTGAAATTTACCACTATTAATGTCATGATATCAGCCCTATATAGTGTATATTATATGTTTATGGAGTATATTTTAGAGTATTTTCATGTTCAAATACGTTTTGGAGAACTTTGACGATTATGGAGCTTTTAGAGATGTAGAACTACGCAGATGCGTCAGATGTTTAGCTATGGATGGATACCTTCCCAAGTTAAAATTGATCTGATATTTTGAAATCAGATATATCTTTGAGTTAGATTTCCAGTGCCACCGATTTGAGGTTCATCGGATGCTTAGATCTAAAGTTATGCTCAATTTACTGAAGTGTGGTCTGTCTACCTCGCGAGAGGAAGCTGTCGAGGGGATGAATGAGTGTCGATCGACGGCACAGCCTTACCATCGATCGACAGTGATCCCAGAAGACAGACCCGACTGTTTTATGACCGACTTAATCCCAGATGTCATGGCAAGTTACCAGAATACCCCTGCACGAGCTTAAACCTAATTTATATAGTTTTTAAGCCATTGTTGACGGCTAAGCTTTATTTTATTCATTATCTTCAGTCTTGGAGAGAAGATTAATTATATTTCAGAGATTGATTGAAACTCTTTTGGTTTTTTATTGATTTCTATATCTATTGTTTATTCAAACTATGATTTGTGTTTTTGCTTCCATGTCTGAGTAATCATCTTGGTAGGTTTAGGGATTTCATGTTCTTAATGTCAAACTAATAGTCATTGGATTGCTAGGTTATCTATAGATATCTACACCAGGGTGACTTGTAATATTAGGATCTAGAGTAGTGGAAAAGCGCGAGAGTGTGACTGGTTGCTTGAACCTAGAATCATAGGAAAATTAAGAGGCACCAGAGTCCAATTAATTAACGGAACCCGAGCCCTGTGTGGATTAGATATCTAAACACCCTCCAAGCAGTGATCGTTAGCAAAGAGAAGCGAGCATCGATCGACACCAATACTTCACCGGTCGATCGATACTAACATCATGACATTGATCGACACCCACACTTCACCGTCGATCGATACTACTTGCGAGAAGATAGAGAAGGTCGAAAGTACTCATACTGAGAGTTGACAAGAATGGCATCTTACGGGACGAAAGAGGTTGTGCACAAAATAGTGCAGGGCAATTGATTCATGCACATGGGACTGCAATCCATGATGCTATTGCTGTTAGTGTGAATTCTGAGATTGAACGACAAAAACACTTAGAGACTACAACAAGCCTGAGGATTTCTACACCAAAAGGTCTGTGATGCGTCGTTCTTCACCACAAAGGAATGTCTTTGAGCCTGAATCATGCATATATCTCTCTTGTGGTCAACATATTTTTCATGTCTTCCTCTATGAATGTCCACTAACCACCTTGAATCATTCGATAATTTAGCATAGACCATTAAGTGCAATGGAGTCTCTGAATATTACTACTTCTGCCAAACTATTCCCATACTCTCTTGCTGGAGAAGCATCATGTTGGTTCAAGAGGTTGCCACCAGGATCTCTCACTACCTGGAATTACATCACAAACGCCTACCTCCACCAACTTTCACTATTGATACTGAAGCAAATATGAAGATCGATATGGGAAGTTATGCTGAGATTATATGGTAGAGGAAGAAGAAGAAGATAGATATGGAGAGCTGAGCAGAGCAGAAGAATTGTTATCCAGTGATCTGACCACAACATCGATCGATGCTAATACCTCACCATCGATCGACACTATTCATCTGGCATCGAACGACACTGTTCTTTTCAACATTGTTCACCCCGAAAATGTTCATCCTGACACTGTCCTTCCGGGACAATGTTCCCAGGGAATTGAAGACTCGACACTAGAGAGCACTGATGTATCAAGTTGTTATCATGATCCGGATGTAGAAAGAAAATCACCATCGGAGATATCTTGGAGCCAAAGGATAAAGAAAAATTTGGGGATTTAGATTCGAATAGGAAAGCCATTATGGAGCTAGAAGAATGGTTTGAAGATATGCATCAGAACTCGGAGCAGAAGCTTGATGACGATCAGCACACTTCGAGAATAGATCTGGAAACTTCACCAAAAACTAGCATCAATCAGCACCCACCTGACTGCATCGATCGACACTACACATGTGATATCGATCGACACTTATTATTTGACGAACCAGGTTACACAGTTGGACTGGAACCAGTTGAGGAGAGAATGCACAAGTCTGAGACCTCACACCTTGCTGTCCCTTAACATTACGACCCACCTATCTGCACAGAAGAAGATGCTGGTTTTCACAAAAGAGCGAAGATGGTATATGACCCCTGTGAAGTTTATGGTTCCCAGTGTTGTTTTTGAAGTTGAATTTCCTATTCCACCAGATGGAAGTGTGCATATGGATCCCTACACAGAGGTATTTTATGATCTTTAGCATACAATTGTTTCTCAAAGAGTATTGAAGTATGAAGGTGACGTTGACCAAGGACCATCGATTGCAGCATCGATCGACACCATTATTGGTGAATCGATCGACGCAACCATTGGAACATTGATCGACGTCAACACTAGATCTTCGATCGACACTCATCACGGATCAGAGTAGAATGAGTTTGGAGTGTTTCGTAATCTTTTTGATGGAGCCACCACGAGATCAGATAAGTTTGGGGGTAAGAAGAGGAGGAATCAGAAGAAGAGAAAAAGTATCAAGGAAGGTCCTCAGTTATCATTGACTTCCCACTTCTCAGATGGTGTCAGGAAGTACAAAGTGCGCAATAGATGCTTCTCGCATCCATTAGGAAAGCTTCGAGCACTTATTATTGCTGAAATGATAGACAAAGGAGAAAAGTCAATGGATGCTTTCACAAAAAGGGTGATGAAGCTGAAGATATTGGACATTGAGAATTGTTTTGGAGCAAGCTCCCAATCTCATCCGGACTGAATCAGAGTCCCAAAACGTCGAGCTTAGGACTATAATCAAGCGCTAAGTGGGAGGCAACCACTGTTTAGTAAGTTTTTATTTAGGTTTTACTTATACTAATATTTATTTCGATTTTTATTTTATTTTACAGACTATATGAGTCCACCATCGGTCGACACCATAGAGGCACCATCGGTCGACGTTGGATCTCGACCAAACATGCATACAATTGATCGAACCCCTCTTACAGAGAGAGGTATCAAGTTTTCTACTTAAAACTATTTACTTATGATTTGATTTTTCCTAACCAATCCAGGACGGATTACACTAGGGACAGTGTAATTTAAGTTTAGGGGAGGTTCGCTAACGCTATTTATTTGTTTTAAGTTTTATTTATATATATATATATAAGTTATTCAAAAAGTTTTATTGAGTTAAGAAGGAGAATATGATCATGATTTATTATTGACTAACCACACTTTAGCACCATTCTTAGAAGGTTGTTTGCAGAGATTACTAAAGATACCAAAGTGGATCATCATGCCACTATATATATCACACTTGCTTAGAAAGTTTGAAGGAACCAAAGTTGATTTCCAACACTAATCCTGACATTATTTGCTTGCTTTGGGATTTGGTATACACTGGATCGGATTCCTTCTGCAAGTCTGGAAGGTAAAAGTTTGTGTGCTTCTGATTCCCCTCTCTCTCCTTCAGATTAAAAAAGGAATCGAACGGGATTTGGTGGCTACAACCATTAAAACTTGATTCATATGATCCTAGAAGAGATAAAGGTCAAAAAGAAGTGAACATGATCTTTTGGCAAAAAACATTAGGGCTTGATTCATGGAATCCTATCCAAATATCTCAATTAATTAAAAAAATAAAATGATGCCCTCAAAAGAAGGGACACATTAACTGAGAAGAAGTGAGAAGAGAGAGAGGAAAGGAATCAGAGAATACTACTTGTGTGTTCAGATACTTGCAGAGGTAAGAGTCCCTATATCCTTTGATCGATTACTCCCAAGTTAAAGCATACACATTTATTTTATGCAAAGAAATGAAATCAGTAGAGGGGTGAGTCAGACTAGTATTTCGCTAAGTTGTTGGTAGAATGGATTTGGTTGCTATACTAGGATATGGTATATAAAGTTTCTCTGTGATTGACTTGACATGATGTGGTTGCAATAAAGTAGGGTGATAGTTATACTTAGATATTATGTGAGTCTTCGCTTTCAAAACCTCTTCCCACAGGCTTGCTTGCTTGAGGACAAGCAAAAGGTTAAGTCTGAGGGAGTTGATAGGGCATGATATTTACCACTATTGTATCATGATATCAGCCCTATTTAGAGTCTATTATATGTGTTTGGAGTATTTCTTAGAGTATTTTCACATTCAGGTACGTTCTGAAGAACTTTGGTGATTCTGGAGATTTTAGAGATTCAGAACTGTGCAGATGCATCATATGTTTAGCTATGGATGGAGACCTTAACACTGTGCAATTGAGCTGATATTTTTGAAAAAAGATATATATTTGAGTTATCTTTCTAATGCCACCGGTTGGAGGTAAAATTGGATGGTTTAGATCTAAAGTTATGCCCGATTTACTGAAGTGTGGTATGTCTACCTCGCGAGAGGAAGTTGTCGAGGGGATGAATGAGTGTCGATCGACGTACAGCCTTACCATTGATCTATGGTGATCCAAAAGACAGACCCGACTTTTATTATGGCCGACTTAAGCCCATATGTTCATGGCAAGTTACCAGAATACCTCTGCACGAGTTTAGACCTAATTTATATAGTTTTCTAAGCCATTGTTTGACGGCTAAGTTTTATTTTATTCATTGTCTTAAGTCTTGGAGAGAAGATCAATTCTCTTTCAGAGATTGATTGGAACTCCTTTGGTTTTATATTGATTTCTATATCTATTACTTATTCAGACTATGATTTGTGTTATTGCTTCTATGTCTGAGTAATCATCTTGTTAGGTTTAGGGATTTCATGTTCTTAATGTCAAACTGATAGTCATTGGATTGCTATTTTATCTATAGATCTATACACCAAGTTAGATTTTAATACCAGGATATAGAGTAGTGGAATAGCACGAGAGTGTGACTGGTTGCTTGAACCTAGAACCATAGGACAATTGAGAGGCATGGGAGTGCAATTAATTAATGGAACCCGAGCCCTGTGTGGATTAGATATCTAGGCGCATGCGAGATTTGGTATAGGATCTGGTTGAACATTATCAATATGTGTGTTAATGCTTGTCTGAGGTAGCATCGATCGATACCCAAGCATTGGTATCGATCGACGCTCGATCCTTGTTTGCATGCGAGAGCTGGAACATAGAACTTAGGCATCTGATTAGTAATTGCATGCGAGAGCTGGATTACTTGCTTATTGAATTCGAGTTCTAGAATTTGATCTATAAAACCCTTAGCATCCTTGATTTGTGTTTTGAATCCATTGATTGATAAATCCCTAGACTTAGCTATTTCATCTTATTGTTTTCAAACCAATCACCTGCTTATTTGTCTGATATTACTTTTTAATAAACTGTTTGCCTAACTTAATCTAAACATCTATAGTCTATTGTGTGTCCACGCTCCCTATGGATTCAATCCCTAAGTACTACAATTAAACCTCTTATTTGAGAGAGTAAAAAGTAGCTTAACGGGTTAATTTGAGAATGCATAATAAAAGCTACATCAACACATGTGAACCATGTTTAGATGGAAAGACAATAAGGAAGCCCTTTGAAAAAGTAATGAGAGAAGAATTTCCATTCCAATGATTTCATTCAGAAATTTGTGGTCCGTTGAATGTGAGGGTAAAGCATAAGGCCTCATATTTCATTACTTTTATAGAATAATTCACTCGATTCAGGTGTATGCACTCAGTTTCTCACAAATTAGAAGAGTTAGTTTGCTCTACATGATATATCACTTTTATTAAAATCATTTGGAGAGGATCAAGTGTTTGAGAACTGATTGAGCCATCTATCTTAACAGTTTGAGAAACCGTGTGGTGAAAATGATATTGTTAGAAAAATGAATACATCACTTCTTAAGTTGGTGCACTACTAACTGCTCATGTGCACTTAAGCATATGCTTTCTTAATATATTGCTTCCATTCCTTATGAATCATGGACGAAAAGAAATCATGATATAATACAGTTGAGACCTTTGGGGTTTGTAGAAATTGTTCACAATACTTCACATCCTCATGGCAAATTGAGTTCTTGAGAAAGGAAGTGTATCTTCATTAGATACTTTGAGCATTTAAAGGTTATTTTCTCATCGAACAATCAGATGGAAGTATAATAGAAATTGGATTATGAGATGTGATATTATTGTAATTTTATTTTTCTAAAAGGAAAGAGATTGAAGGCAAGAGATCAATCTTTAAGAGATGGTTGAGCCAACTAGGGTTTCTTTTACCAACCAATATGTGGAAGTTGATGAAAGTTCTTGCAAACTATCACAACTTAGTGGGAGAGAAACACTGGTTAATAGTCTTTCTCTTGCCCAAAATCAGTTGAATGGAACGGTGCAATTGAAAAAAAAAACTAGAATTAATAGAGGTAAATCAAGTCTGGGACTTGGTTGATCTTCCGCAAGGATTGAAAACAAATGAGTTTTGAGATCAATAGAAAGGCGAATAGATCTACTGATAAATATAAGGCCCGCTTGGTAGAAAAGAGTAAACCTAACAAGAGGGTATAGATTATGAGGTAACTTTGTCACATGTAGTGAGGTTTACCTCAATTTTTCTTATTCTATCCAGTTGTCGGAATAGATTTAGAATTACATGAAAGGGGACGATATATTGGTTTTGTTGAAAAGACCAGAAGTGTAAAGTTTGCAATCTCTGTTGTTCCATATAAAATTTAAAAAATCTTGTAGGCAGTAGTACATTTGTTTTCATAACCTATAACATCCTATGAATTTACGATGATTAGTGAAAACCATTGCGTCTATCTCAAGACTCAAGAGCACTAGACAATCTTTTGTAATTCTATCTATATATGTCGACAACATCTTGTTGGCTGGAAATGACATGGAGTTTCTAATTACCATTAAGAAATGGTTATCATCTCATTTGGAGATAAACTACATGAGATATATTAACTATATTATTAGTGTTAAGATAAACTGAGATCGATCAAAGAAATTATTAACTCTGCCACAGAGTCATACATTTGTACAATCTTTGAAATGTATAAGATACTTCATAGTAATCCCATTGAAATTATAGTCACAAAATATGAAGTCATAAGCCTTAAGATGTACCTTCATACTAAAGATGAGAAAAGTGAGATGGAAGAGTCTCATACTCTAGTGATATAGGCAGTTTAATGTATGTTATGATGTGCATCTAGCCTAATATTTGTTATGTGGTTGACTTGGTAAGGTGTTACCAATCACAGCCCATAAATAAATATTAGACGGTAGTGAAAATGATCCTCATATGCCTAAGGGGGACAATGGACTATTCCTTGTGTTATCAAAGAAGTGATTTACGCTTAACGTGATATACAAATGCTGATTAGGATAGCGATCTGGATAAGCGTAGATCAACTTAAGAATATGCCTTCTTGTTGAGTAATGGTGTGATTGCAAAGGATAGCAAGAAGTGACATTGTACAACTTCATTATGATGAAAGCTTATTTTATTGCATATTCAGAATCAATTTGTGAAATTGTATGGTTGATGAAGTTTTTACATATCGTACAAGTCACGAAAGGGATTTTTACACTATGAATAATTGTGATATTCAAACTTGTATTTCTTATTTAAAGAATCATGTGTATTATGAGAGGATATGGCACACTAAAATCAAAGTTTAGTTTATGAGAGACATTATCAGAAAGAAAGATGTAGTGGTAGTTGTTTGTTTAATTAAATTCATTCTTAATGATATATTCTTGATCATATATATGAGCGTCAGATATGCGTGGAATTAGTGGTATATACTAGTATGAAACTTTAGCACTTACTTTGCTTAGTTACACATAAGTTTTAAGAGGTTTCACCAAGTAGGAGATTGGTTCACTCACATGAACAATCGCCTTAGATTTCTTAATGATATGCTAAGATGAGACTTGATTAGTTGGGCACTAGTGGGAGGTTGCCTTGTAAGACTTATCATTGTCGCCTTAACAAAAAGTTAAGATGAGATATGTTTTTGGTATCGATCATGATTGTCCCATAATCAGGGATACTTGGAAGAGCTGGATAAGCACATAATCAGGCGCTCGAGAGCAAGTTGGTAGTAGCTTGATCCACATAGTGGTATTTTTTATGTAATTGACACATTCTCTTAAGATAAGATTTAACCACTATGACATGTGTGCCATACCAAATGTGCTATGTACGACGATATAGGAAGCAAGCGATTATTTTATTTTAATCCATCTCCCTCACATGTGAGTTTTTATCAACTAATTTATGGTTACAAAGTCTTGAACCTTCAGCTATGTTCTTGATGAAAGAACTAATGATTGCTACTTTAGTATGTTTTTCGACAGTGATGAAATAATTAGCATTATGGGACATGCTAGGCAAGTAGTTAGTTCAGAATAGGTAAACATGAGATTGAAAGGGAAAATTATTAGTTTTTATTTGACATATGTGTTTGCTGACCAGCCATTATATCACTCAATCAGAGTTTGGATATAGGGAAAACATGATGTGGGAGAAATCTAGCATATGCTTTAGGGACCAGATATGTTAGACCGATATAAAAGACAAATGAGTTTGGGGAATAGCAAAACATTCTGAAAAAAACAATTTTTTGGGGGTTTTAGCTTGTATGTATTCCTAAGAGGTGTGTAATTTAGTTCCAAAGTGTATGTGTACTCGCAAGGGTCGCACGGTTCATTAGTCTTATTATTTCTCTTGCTTAATCTCTAAGAGGGTCTTATTATAATGATGATTTGGTGAAATTTCATTTTTTATCAGATCTCATCTTATTGGATCTGATATTTATAAAAGTTATCTTAAATCCATGCTTATTGGAATCATCATTTAAACAAATTCCACCAAATCACCCCTTATTGAAAACTAAGGATTTCATCAAATAAAATATCTAAGAAGTTATTTGGATTTATCTGAAAATGATTTGTAGTTAAAATTTCAAGGAAATAAATTCCATCTATTGAGATGGTAATTGAAAAACTGATCAAAAAGTATTCATTTTTCTTCACTAAACTTTCGACCAAAAATCAGGACGTTAACTAGCTTTACTGAGTATGTCATGTTTTCTCAATTCCTTGTTTCTTCTATGGATTCGTTTTAGGTTATCAATTTATTTACACACCTTGCATGGATTCTCTGTTCTAAGGCTAGACATACTGAATTTTGATTTGATCCCAGAAACAACAGAGTGAACAAAGAAGGGTTAACATAATTATCAAGAACGAATTGCAGATCACATTGATCAAGCTACTAGATCTGAGCCATCTAATTGAATTCAGAGCATATGCTCCTCCTGTTATATGATTAGGGAAACATGACGTGTTGGCCACACGGGGACAACATGAAGAAGAATGTGAGTGATTCGGAGCTGTCGAATGATTTAGCCATAGAAATTGGGAAATCAAACATTGTCTCTGAACAGAGACGAGAAGCGATGAAGAATAGCAGTGAGGTTCTATCATGTTCCTTGTGTTTCCAACTATGCTTCTCAAGAATCTCGGGTTTTGTTGTCGCATGTTTAATACAATTCTTTGTCTTTTTAATTTTGCTAATAGCTTGATGGACCGCCTCAGTTTGACCACAATGAAAAAGCTACATATTTTAAGTCTTGCACCTCATCTGCATATTTGTTCTTCATTGTAGGTACAAGTGCGCTTGTTCTCTCTTTTCCTAAGATCAATCCTTTGAAAAACAAGGGACATGCCTAGATATGATAGCTATGATGGTCGTGAAATCACCTCCATTTGATTAATCATTCAAATAAACTGGTTTATTCAAACCCATATCTAGACTGAAATTTGACCAAAGTCAACAATATCAATTCTGAAACTTATCACTTCCAGCAATCCTAAATATGCTAAGTAATATTGTGGCTGGGATTTATCTAACTAGAAATCTAATATTGTAGCAACACAAAGCAAAGGTTTCATGGTGTAGTTGGAACTGGGGTAAAACCAGTTTGTGTTTTCTTTTAAAATTAGTGAGCTTCAACATTAAATTTAAAGATAATTCAAGAATCCGGCCAAAATGACCCATCTAAATTCTCATCAAAATCTTCAATTCCCAAACAAAATCTTCAAATCCCATCTAAAACTCCTAAATTTTCTCAAACCCCTAATTCAATAAGCCCCTCTAAGACTTCTCTAGTTATTGACATGCTCCCTATCATGGGAGAGTGGGAGATATTAGTTTATTGTTGGTATGCGCTCATGATTAGGAAGCATACCAAGCTGGTTTGGTTAACCGGTAGTTATAGATTAAACTCCATAAATGGACCTATGCAACTCTTCATTGAATATTTGTGTTTATTCATTGAAGATATGTATTTCTTTTGGTTGAACACATGTGACTCTTCATCCCTTGGTTGTTTATAGATAGAATACATTATAGATAGAATAAAACAATCCAGGTAATAACATGAAGGAATCTAGAGAGTAAAAACGTTTTAGAGAAAGAAAGCTTTGAGGAATCAACTAGAAGAGTACATTAATGGTGATAAGTGGTTGATTTGCATTTGTGATTTCATCCTTGACACTTGCATCCAATTCCAGATTGTATCAAGTAGTGTTAATCGCTAAATCGGGCTAAGATATGTTTTCGGTTTAACACACTTCCTCATATAGAATCTCTAACAGAATTTATGTTTGTTTGAGCCTTATGACAGGTTCAATAAGATGATGCTAATTTTGTTGATGTGTTATATCGGGGTGGTGCTCATGTTTGTAATTGTAAAGTTAGATAGGCTTTCAACCTAAAATTAATTGGTGATAAGTAGATTGGCATATCTATCTTATATATTAAGAAGGATCCTTTCCAACTACCGATGTGGAACACTTTGTCTATAATAGTTACATCTTGGGCCTCCCCTATGCTTTCATTTTGAAAGATCGTTTGGTCGTTCTTTTTGGTTCAAGCTTGTTCTATATGTTGGTGTTGCTCTGCTTCTGCTCCGCCTCTCGTGTTAGGTCCAGTCTCTTCTTGGTTCAGACGTGTTCAATGTTCTGCATCAACTGTTGTTGTAGATTAAATTAATTGCATTTGTGGTTTCACCGAGATCTCTATTTATTTTGGGCTGAAGGTAAAGAAAGAGATTCATATTTAATTTTTCTCCCGTCAGTTTGTGATGGCTTGGAAGGAAACTCTCAACTCGATGAAATATTCTCAATTGAGGAATCGAGTGGAGACCATTGATCAGTAAACTCAGACAACAGTCGTCTCTGAAAGGGAAGTGTACTACTATGGAGATCGCAAGTAATGCCTCTTTGGTTTCAAACTTATCTAAGAAGAGATGTCATGGAACTGGTCCACAGAAACCAGTAGGTTGGTTGGATCTTTTTCTATTATAGATTGTTAATTTTTGATCGTTTGAACTTTCTTATAGCACCTATGTAATGCCCCGATCCCCCCCCCCCTCCAACCGGGGTTTCAAACGGGTGTTATGGACACGTGTATACTCATTTTAGACCACCCAACGTATCTCATTACTGGTCCCAGGAGTCACCGAACGCATTATCTTTCGATCAAATACCAACTCAACCAAATCCATATACTTCTACTTACAATCCTGCGCATAGAGAAATGGAAAGTAGGGCATGAGTAATTGGGTTAGTCAGTGAAGCGGTTCTTGACCAGCCTCTCCGCATGAAACGCTATACTACTTAGTGTGAAACGAGAGCTGGCTAGCCACTACAATCAATAAATAAAATGCATCCTACAATAACACACAATATCATTTCCATACTTTTCTATCAACCTAGCGATCACACAATACATACTCAATCATTGCTACAACATAGATTCGACTTGACTTGACTACTCAACAAATCGACCCAACACTAATCATCCTAGACGTAAGGACCTACGGGCTTGCTCACGGACGTCCCACCTTGTGTCGGCCTAACCCAAGAGGCCTTGCATGAACCACTGCCTCCTAGCTTCCTAAATGGCTATCCGATTTGCAGATCCTTGGTTCTTTCTGGCTTTGTCTGCCACCCCAGTCCTAATAGCCATAATTATGTTGCGACTCGGCATTGACTCGATCTTACGTCACCCTTTCACATTTCCAATCCTGCATTTCACGGTCACCTTCTGTTCACGTCTTGTCACTTAACTACCCGCAGGTACCTCCTGTTAGGATACTGTCCCGCGGGTACTCATCACATCTCATTCTAGACGTCACCCGTTTTTGGTGTCTCAATCAATACATATTCACATTAACTTATTCTCATTCTCATTTCACATTCTCATTCTTATTCTCATTCACATTATCAGTTCGCATTCTCCTTATCATTCTCATTCTCATTAACCCTAACTTTAACCTTGACACATTCATTAGACGCCACATGTTTTCGGTGTCACACACATATTTCACTTTACAACCATACATACGTACATGATACCAATTTTAATATCAGTTCTAATATCATACCAATTGTAACATACACTATTAACCTAGGCATGAACTTCTTTCTAACAACCTAGCTTTCATCATCATTCATCACAAAAACATAACAACCAATCGCACAAGCAATCATTCATAAACATTCATCCACATCAACATAAGGCAGTTCATTAAGTCCTTTAAACAGTGTGAGGGTTCTTATGCATCGTGAATCATTCATATAACCTACCTCCCATTATGATCTATCAACCTAATGTTCAAATAAGGACTAACTAAACCCTAGTTCCTCATCAAACCAATATAAAGATCATGAGAAGAAACTGAGTTCGAATCACATTGCCTTAGAAATAGATCCAGAGATCTTGATCTGGAAACGGGAATCTGGATCTGAGAACCAAAAAAATCAACATACCAGTCGCCACCACCACCACTCGATCGGCGGCTCACGACAAGGAGAGAGAGAGAGAAGAAGAAGAAGGATCACGACATGGGAGAGAGAGAGAGAGAGAGAGAGAGAGAGAGAGAGAGAGAGAGAGAGAGAGAGAGAGAGAGAGAGAGAGAGAGAGAGAGAGGAGAGGAGAGGAGAGGAGAGCTTAACGACTAGGGCTTTCGTTTCTCTGCAAAGCTTTGCTTCAAGTTCAAGATGGGAGAAAAGAGAGAAGGCGGCTGCCTATTTATAAGAAAATGAAAAAGGAACTCTAGAGTTTCCCTAATGAACCATAGAGAAGCTCATTTTCTCTTAAAATTTTTAATAGGCTGGTTTTCGGATGTTACAACCTATTGGTAAATGTCTAATGTTAGTCTATTACTCGTTGTCTTTGTATTCTCAGAACTTTTCTGCTATGAATTTTGAATGAAACACTATTAAAAACGGACATACGTAGGTCATAGCACACACTTTAAAGAGAGACTATGGTCGTCTCTGAAGGGGAAGCATATTGCTATTGAGATTGCAACTAATGCCTCTTTTGGTTCCAACTTCGGCTAGTTGAGAAAGTTGGGTTTGAATATTAGATGCCATGGAATCACGGCCATCTATCAGTCCGATCAAGTGGAGCGGTCGAATAGGGCCCAAAATCTAAAAATAAAAACAGTTAAAAATACTTTAAATGTAAATATTTAAATTATAGTTTGAAACTTTTTTCAGACATATCACTATATTTATAGCTTATAATTTCAAAAAAACATGAAATTTATATAGAAGAAGTACTTTTAAAACTAGTTCATTATACTATTAATATTTTCTGTTTGAACAGAACTCATAAAGATGTATGTAGGTCATAGCACACAGTTTAGAGAGACGATGGCAAATATCAATGTTTAAAAAATCATTAGGTGATAACTAGACGTTTTGCCGAAAACTAGTGACTAAAGAGATAATTCGAAGTTTAAGTGGGGCCTACACTTTTATGAATTATTGATTTATTATTATCATATTATATATATATATATATATATATATATATATTAAATTTATATAAGGATAATTCTCTTAAATTAGTTATTTTTAATTTTTTGTTACTCAAATAGCTCTCAAGAAAAATTAAATTTTTATTTTTTTAATTTTAAACTTCACCTCCAACCTTATCTCATAACTCTAAACCAAAGTATGATTAGTTAACTCTAGGGATATAAATGCATATATACCATTTAATAGAAATTATTTTAATCATTTTTTCCTTGAATGCTATTTTTGTGGCAAAAACTTTTTAGAGTTATCTTAGAGTATTTTTCTTTATATAAGGTATTTTAGTTTTTGATAAATTATCAATGTTAGATATACATGACAAAAGAATTAGAAAAAAATTTGTACTAACGCTATTATTTAATTAACAGATTTAAATGAATTTAAAGCGTTTTAAATCAGTTTAAAACCTTATAAATCAGATTTTAAAAAAAATGTTTTAGTTATGACCGATATGATATTTAGACGATTTTTAGAACCATAGTTAATATAAACTAAACTAAAATTTATTTAGTCTTACAGTAATTAGATTATGTAGCAAATAAATTATGCTTTTAGTTATGTATTTAAAAGGTCCGTTGCAACACACCGGTTAATTTCAATCTTAATTGCTTGGCATCCAGGTTCAACTACCGGCAAGGGAAATTGTTTTTTTTACGCTGTCATAAAAATCAATATTTTAGAGAAAAAATAATAGAATAGCTACAAATCAAACTTTTCTTCACTACTTCTTCACTTTACATCTTAAAGTTACACAAAAAAGAATCACACTGTATTTTTCAGGGAAACCAAACACTAGAGATCGATCTTCTACTTACGCTAGAGGTTCTACACACTCAAAGTCAGATCATCATCCATTCATCACGATGAAATCCCACTACCAACAAAACCAAGATAAATTAAGAAACACCTTTGTTAACTGCTAATGATAACAGAAACACCTGTGTCGAGACCAATCGTTTGAAGAAACAACAAATGTCATCGTCTTTGTCTGATTCAGGGCTTCTTCATCCTAAAGCTCCATTAAAGCAGTTTCGGTTTCTGACAAAGGAGCTGCAAAAGTAAACCAGTTAGATCCTAGATGCTTGTACTATTACGATCTACGCATAAGATTATAGAAAATATACAGAACCGTTCTATTTATGACATGATTAATGTGTTCTAGTATTCTTGGAGTACACTCCAACACAATGTGACTAGTGTCATGTAAACACCAAAGATGAGATAATGAACGTACCTAACAAGTCTTCGTAGGTATCTGATAACAGGGACGAGTCCATTAGTAATGGTGGGGAAAACACTTGATCTTCAACGTCATAAAATGATTGTTGTGCATCCGAAGCTACGCTGTTTGATCCAGCCACTGAGAGAAACCCGTTCCCGTAATCTTTGAACGAATCCAGATCATCAAACGTGTCGGTATATCGCTGTACTTGCTTGGCGCTAGTCTATGGGGAACATTGGGTTCAAGAAAGGAAGGCTCGCTCAGAGAGGTAAGCAGCCTCGACCCTCTGTGAGGCAGGCCTTTGGCTTCTGATGGAAATCGGGAAAAGCCCGCTCCAGAAAGAGGTACGAAGTAATGCTCCGAGCCTTCATCAGATTGACTGTCCCTTGACGATCCTGCTGAAGATGGGATTAATAGAGCAGCTTCCCTTACAGATTTCTTCAGGTTCTGGACGAAAGAACTGTTTGTATCTGAAACCAAAATTAGAGTTGTAAGACAAAGGTGAATGGTATTGGCATATCATAGTTCAATAAACCCCTTTTGATATACAACAAGTTTCGTTTTAGTTGAGAAAGTAATTATGCAACAAACCAGTGGGTAAGTTGTCTGCTCGAGCCTGTGACAGTGGCTGGTCAGTAGTGTTTTTCTCAGACAAGCTTTCCATTTTGTTGACTTCAGAAGCAATTAGGTGTCGCTTTTGTCCATGTCCACCTTTACCAGAAGTAGGAGTGGAGCTAAATAATTGTGGAAGCTTCAACGGGGGACTAGCTGCGACCTTCTCCAGCTGAACATTAGACATAGTCGAGGTCAGCTCAGCAACATCATTGGATACACCTTCCTGTATTACAAGGTACATTAGCGTCTGTATCAAATATGCATCGGAAGAGAATAAAAGTTAACTCATCAAACTGTTACCGTAATTCTCCCACTCCCCTGAGATTGTAGAAGTGAAGATGACTGCCCATTATTCTCGTAGCTGGAGGTAAGGTTGGGGGAAGATTATTAACCTTCTCAGTACATTCTAATATGGATTTCTGTATGGCTGGAGAAACTTCCTTTAATTGGTTAATGAGTACCTGCATATAGTGTGCCACCAGCAGTAAGAACGTAGTAGAGAATTAACCAGTAAAGTACGAGCTACATGCATAAAAAAAGGTTTTGTAGGCATGCTCCAAGAGATACTATAAACAGTATGGTGATAAAAATGTATCGATCAACTTTTTGAGACTCTCCCAAGAGAAGCTGGATTGGAATACTCAAAATTATTAATGGAACACCAGGAATCACCAATCAAACATACTGCCTTTGTAAATAATAACGAATTGCTCGAAAAGCAGACTTTTTTTTGTTACTTACGCGGATGCCGTCTATAAGCTCTGTTTCCTCAATAAATTTCACCAAGGCCCTCAACAGAAGCATCTCACTTTCTATGTATTGCGTTTGACTTCCACAGTTGGACAAATGCAATTTCTACCTAAAAGCAAGACATTTACCTGAAAGCTAGCTAAATGTTGTTGATGTTCAGTCAAAGTTGCAGCCAGTGATTCAACATGCCCACCATCATTTGCAGTCCGCAAAATATCTGGACCTTCCCCGTCATTTGCTTTAGCCTAAACATGTAGCATGAAACATAAGTAACAAATCCATGGTACTGAAATCCTTACAGAAAAAAAAAATTGAGTTCGAAGCATTAGGCAATGAAAGAAAGCGTATAAATTAGCCAGAGTGATTAAAATTACTTCATGTGAAAATCCCAACGAGATATGAGAAGACATACCAACTGAGAGACTGTTTATGAATACGCTGTAATGCGTGTGTCCAGCGCCTTATGATTTCCGCTACATTAACTGTCTGGTTGATTCTTCCACCTCTATCATCTACTCGAGAAAGTGTTTCATCACTTGCTTGCGAGTTGGTTTCGAAAACTGTCTCCTAGAGAATGCTGATCATGCATGTTTGCGTAGGATCCATCACTTAGTTCTTTGTCATCTGAATGGGCAGAGAGTAATTCTTCACGAGGAACTTGAGAACTCTGATCCATCGCTGCGAGTAGGGCCGATCCTGAAATTCGGTATCTACAGATCAAAGGTAACCAGACGTCAGTAAAAATTGGGAAGTAGAATTCAAACCGTGTGCGTTATAAGAAGCCAGTTACCTATGCTCCCTGTGAGCTATCAAATCCTCAATGGGACCTGACGCAAGAACTTCATGCTGGCCTGAAGATAGTGAAAGAAAAATCAAACTATATAAACCTCCTGCATAATTCTAAATTTCAAGTATTTAACTCACAAGAATGAAAAGAACAGCAAAAGACCTTACCTTTACGAGCCATAATAGAATCCCACAACCGAGTGGACTTTGAAACTAGATGAGAAGTTTGGCAGGAGCTAGACACAAGGTCATCCCAACCTTCCCCATCCTGCTTTACTTTGTTTCTTAAATCGTTAAGTTTTTCTAGTTCCTGCTGCAGGTAAGCCTGATGCCAACGAAACAGATAACTAAATGCCTCAAGAAGAGCCCGATGTAATCAGACAAAACAATTCAGTACCATTACCACTAAAGAAAAACATACCTCTTCAGCACAGAGACCACGGAATTCTGCAGTCATCTCATGGGCTAAATTAGACCACATGGCCTGTCTTTGTACAGCAGTTTCTGCGTCTTTAAGGAATCGACGGCGCTCAAGCACTATCCGGGCCTGCAAACATAGAAACGAGCATTTGAACGGTAAGTAAAGTAGCTGCATGTTCTGGAGGTGGACAAGTTTTGGTATTCCGTTCATTACTCAAAAGGGTCCAAATAAAACACACAATGTAAAAGAGAAACAATATGGAAACTACCTTGGTTACAGGAAGTAAAGTAGCTGCATGTGAGAAGGATACGTCAGTTAGAGAAGAAGGCAAGGGATTGGAAGCCACATCAGCAGGAAATGTCCGTCTATGAACTTCTCGTAACGCATGCAGTGAAAGTTGCCATAAGAGCTCCACAAATCTACAAGAGCCTCCACATTTAAATCTATTGCTGCTAAAATGCCCAAATATCAAGCACTAGTGAACATTGACATGAGAAGCAACCTTGGTCCACAGCAAGTGGCAAGTGATGAAACCCTCGAGTTACTCCTTGGTAATGCCCCTTGTGATTCAAGCTCGCTTATAATCCCTTGAACAACCTTCATAGAGCATAATTCTAGCGTCAAGAAACTATGGATTCAATCAGCAAATTCGCAAAGTTCATCGCTTTCAAGCTATTTACCTTGCGGAAATCTCGAGACTGAGCCGAATCGAAAATTGGCCAGACTTTATCGAAGTCCTGAGAGATGGAGGCAAACACAAAATCATACGAGTGATGGTTTCGTTACGAGTGAGCGAAAGGAATCGTACCTTTGAAGACTGAGCGGGTCCACGGAGAGAAGAGAGGATGAAGTAGAGAAGCTGTTCTCCGAGCTTCGGGTTTGAATGGCGGAATAACCCGACCCGAGGCGTGCCGTTGGAGGATCCGAGTCCGATCACGTTCGGATCCAAACCTAATAGTAAGCAGTTGGTGTACATTGTAGTCTCCAGCTCTAGTTCTCTCTCCTTCTCTCTGTCCATCGTCATCACCGTCGTCTCCGATTGTCCCCTCTCTCTCTCTCCCCCCTTTTAATTAAATCTCGATCAAAATGTGTTCTTTCCGGCAACGTTTTTAAAAATAAGTCCCTCAGCATAAATAATTTATGGGAACTGGTCCCTAGATTTTACTAAAAATCTTAATAGTGATTGCAAAAAGTATATGCGCTAAACAGATTCATAACGAGCATTTGTTTCTTGAAAGAACGGAAGTGTTCAGTCAAAAATAATCAAATACAAAAACCAAATTATATTCTAATATATTTACTAGATTTCATTAAGCTGAATCAAACCGAAATAACTATAAAATAAAATTATATATCTAAACTAAAAATTTGAATATAAACTGAAAACCAAAATCAAAACTAAATTAATTTGTCCACAGATCATGTTTTATTTTGAATACTATAATATATTTATCTATAACAAAATATCAATAGAACCAAACTAGAATTCGACTTTAATATTTCTAAAGCTATGTTCTAGAATTTTTACACCATAATTTGAATTACATATAAATGGGTTATAGCATATGGTTTGGAGATATATCTTTAACATAATAGTGTATAGATATGAAACTATGTTAAATAGGTTTCAAAAAAGAAAAATGTAACAACCCGCTCCGTATGACTCAGCTTTTGTTGCAGCGTATCGATTCTAACCTTTTCATGTGATACAATATGTCTGAATTCACTCATATGTGAACCGAAGTCTATGGGTGAATTCAAACATATTGTATCACATAGAAGGAGTTAGGGTCGATACGATGTAACGCGAACCGGATCCTACAAAGCGGGTTGTTACAATAAATTGCCCAAAACATACATAAAATGTGAGTCCAACATGGATTGTTAATACAGAAAAATAGAATCATCGGTTATAAGACAATAAAATAACAATCATGGGTTATAACGTGAGCTTTAAAAGACTAGAGTACTCACCTTGTAAAATACTATTGACTTTGTCCCGACGACACGTCAATTAATCACCCGCATTTTCAAAATGAAGACGCGAGGCTAATGC